>APFE031197284.1:310688-330165 GCA_000404065.3 Pinus taeda
CTGCTGTCTAAATACAAAAGAAACTGTACTCAAAGAAATCCAGGGATTGCAAGTAAAGTAAAGCTAAAATCAAATTACATCAACTCATATTCTGACCCCTCACCATTAGTCTCGCTATGGCTTTCGGATGTAATCATAAACAACTTGAGCAATCTGATATCTAATTTACAGGAAAGTAAACTAATATCAAATTTCACACTCATACTTCAATCCCTCACCATTAGTCTCGCTATGGATTTCAGAGGCAACTGATAATGACATGAGCAATTTAATATCTAATTTGTATAAAAATAACTAATATCAAATTACACACTCATACTTCAATCCCTCACCATTAGTTTCACTATGGCTTTCGGAGGTAACTGATAATGACATGAGTAATTTAATATATAAGCCAACTAATAAAGCCAACGAACATAACTAAAATAAACAAAACAGAGCTAGAATTAAAAACTAAGAAATATAATTCAGCAAAAAGATAAAACTAATACCATGTCATTAGTCATTGTAAAACTATGTGCAAATGCCCAGGCTGCCTACTGTAAACTGGAACAAATACACTGATCAGCATTAATAGCAATGGAAAGCATGTAGAATTATGGACAAAAATAAAACGTTAGTACTATAAGGAATGCAATATATACAAGTAAATGACTATGGCATAATGAACGTAAAAAGACAACATGAAACTATACAGCAATAAACAAAACCTTGGCGTGTGCAGGGGCCCTCTGCACAACCTCGGGCAACAACTATCAACCACGAATTATGCTCAGAAACAGAGTCTTCTCATATATTCAGAATGCAGTCATAATGACGAAACAATGTCACAACACAGTGGGCTCATTAACAGTCAACAATACGTTCAAAAAGACTAACTATGATGCATATGGAGACACATTATTTATAGCAGAAGGCTACATAAATGATTTCCTAAAAACTGCGCTAACAGAGGACACGTGAATGACAACGTCCACGGATCTAGCATCATGGCTGCTGAGATGATGCAATCTAATGAAAGCGGCTTGTTGGATTTACATCATGGGCAGCCTATAGGTGTCAGCGTGCCTCCAGTAGTCTAGAAACGGTCACAGAAATCTTTCACGTTCCTAGAAATAGAGTCCTATTACTGTGGGATTCTTCTGTTGACCACCGCTTGACCACCGTTGACTATGGCTTCTTCTGACGAATCTAGCTAGACCAATGGGACACGAACCATGTCCACATCATTTCCAACTTGCCCATGTGGCTCGATTTTCCTGAAGACACCTGCAATATAGACTTTAACAAAAATAGCTGCGGAAAGTTGACCTAGCTGTGGAAAGTGACAAGATTCTGCAGCTCATAAGCAAAAATCTAGTTCAAACAGCAACACAAAGACATAGTCAAGAAACCACTTTAATTGCTCTTTTATAACTAATATGTAATTATGTTGACAGCTTAGAAGGTTCAGGTAAATGGAAAGAAGCTAGAAAAAGGTGTAGGAAAGATGCAAGTTTGGGGCTCAACAGGAGATTGGAGGACTTGTGGCCCATGTATTGAGGCCTAGGTAGTCCATGACTTTCATCTTCTGATTGAAGATCATCAGAGTACAGAGAGAGTAGGATAGCTATTGAGATGATTCGTTTTGTATGTTGAAGAGTATTTCCACTTGATTGATGATACAGTATTGGGGTTTTATGATGGTGCTTTCCCTAGTGATATATTCTGTGTTATGTGTGATTGATTTCTCTTGATCAGTTATGCATGTTTCTACTTGATGTTTCTCATGAATTCGATTATGCTTCCGCTTAATGTTTTGTAGAAGTAGAACAAGTATTATGCTTTAAGACATTGCATATATCGGTTTGTTCTACAGGTGAAATTTCCCTGAGTAAATTCTTCTGTGTTATGTGTGATTGATTCCTTCTTATCAGTTATATGTGTTCTTATTGGTGTTGCCCATGGTTGATTAAGCTTCCACTAAATTGTTTGTAGAAGTAGATCAAGTGTTTTGCTTTAGTACATTGCATTACCAGGTTGATCTACAGGTGGGAAATTTCTACATGGTATCGGAGCTAGCTAATTTGTAGAAATAATTGTACATGGTATCAGAGCTAGCTGATTTGTAGAAAAGTTCTACAAAAATTTCTGCACAGAAGATTAGAAAACACAAGACAAGAACAGGAAGAGAAATGAGGCTAACTATGCAGATTGGCGAGTATGTGATGGACCAAGTAATTCTAGATATAGGATTGGATGCGAACGTTCTACCAAAGCAGACATGGGAGCACAGGGGAGGCCTACACTGCAGTGGTATCCTATTCAGCTCTGCATGGCGAACCAACAAAAGGTAATACCCTTTGGGCGATTGCAGGGAATCACAATGGATATTGAAGGAGCGAGTGCACTAGCCGACTTTGGGATGATACTGATTGTCAATGACAACAATCCCTACCCCATGCTCTTAGGAATCGATTGGGCCACTGACATGAATGGGGTGATTAACCTGAAAAAGCGCAAGATGATTTTTGAAAAGAAGTCTTTGCGTGTAGTGATACCTTTGGACCCTGCAGAGGGATCACGCTACACTGAGCCAGTGCTTCGACTACGAAAGCGATGAAGAATTAGATTGCATCTACATGATAATCGCGCAAGAGCAAGACTAGGTAAATCCCACCGCAGATGGACGAATCTCATGGGAGTGCGAAAGCTCTTGTACATTGGATTCGAATGAAGAAATAGAGTGATGGAAGAACCGATTACATGAGGTAACCACGCTAAACTGTAACATGATGACAAGATCATTGCACTACGTATCAACGGAAGTAAGGGATCTTCCTACGTATGATGGGTTGAGTGAGGTAGTTGTTTTCTTGAACAAATTTGAAAGGGAAGTGCTAGAACAATAATGTTTCGCATCTTTGAAGTGGGTACTGCATGCTACACCCACAAGGTGGTGTGGTACATGCCAAGGAAGCTTTGAGGACTGGTGCAAATGCAAGAGAATGATGTGCATGCATTTTGGGAAGCCTCAGATGTGACTAATAGATAAATACAATGTACGGGATGGTCTATGCGCACATCTGTCCAAGTGGGTACAGGCGTATGATAAACAACTTGTGCGAATGCACATGGATTTCATGTTGGGAGACATAGTCAATAAGCATGTGCTGGGGAGGAAACTACGTGAATGGTCCCTCGAGTTGGAATGACAGAGGGTGAAAAAAAAAGTATGCAGAAGGTTACCCACCCAGAAGCTTTTAATGAAGTACGCGAAGCATTAAACAAGGTATATAATGTGCAATAGAGTGATTAGGACTTGCGCGTACCAGCAATTTTTTGGGCTTATAAGACAACATGCAAGAAATTGACAGGACAAACGCGTTCCAAGCTCGCCTATGGAGCAAACATTGTAGTCCCAATAGAATATAATATACCTAGTCCTTGCATCGTAGCGTCGGTCGATATGACGATTCGCGGAGCCTTGGTAGAAGGGATCGCGCAGCTGAACGAAGAAGAATTATTGGGACCTAAGGAAGAAATCCGACAGGGTGATCTTAGGCTCCAAGAACTAATGAAAGAAAGAGTGTGGTTAAGGGAGAAAATCACTCTAGTGGAAGCGGAAGTCAAGAAGCTTGAGGAAGAAATAAAGAAGGATTTTCTCAATAAGAAAACCATGGTGATAAAACAAGGTGCACATGATTACGTTGACAAATCTGGGGACTACCTCCAAGAGTTGATTAGCTTGATGTCGTGGATTGAACCATATATTAGTAGAGGGATCACCCATGGTGGCATGGTATAGATGGTAAAGTGTGCGACGTAGACAGTCAAAATAAAAGGCAGATTTGTTCTAGGCAAAGTGATGGATGGCCAATTGGAACCCTATACAGGTGGCACGACCACCTGACTAGCCATAGAAAGCACAGTCTTAGTGCTCCAAGAAATTGAAAGGAGGCGCAGGACTATACACTACTATGTCCAAGAGCTGCGTGATGTCGAGGCTGCACACAAGAGAGAAGTGTCACAGGGTCGCAGTCCGAGCAGAGTTGGGAGGTCTCCATGCAAAGATCTCTGCACTAATAGAGTGACTCGAGGGCGAGTCACAATGTTTGTGTTGGGGCCCTGTTAGGCACGGGATCCCCAAAGGCAAGTTTTGGGGCTTAAAGCCCAAGTTTTGACTAAGTCTAATGTAAAGACTCCGCGAGGTGTGGGCGTGGAGTGCAAAGATTGTAAATGAGTCAGAGGGTTGTCCTCCCTCATTTTGGTAATGTAATGTCGGCTTGAGAGATCTATCCATGGTCTACAGACCATGGGATTTATAGAGCAAGGCTCTAAGTTGTACAAGACATCAATAAGATAGAATGGAATGACTAACAATGAATTGAGTCTGATCTAAGTATAGGGTGAGTCATGGGTCATAGATTAGGAGAAGGCTCTGCAGTTGAGTGTGCATAGGCCTAGTAGTCTGCAGTTGAGTGCGTGGACCCCTACAGCTGAGTGTGCAGGGTGAAGTCGAGTCTATAACCAATTGAAGAAGTAATAAAGAGAAGTTTTACATCATTCTATGTATCTTTTCCTGCTGTATGCATTGAAGTATATTGGGTATGAATTGTAATTTACTGTTTATATGATGCGCGAACTTATATGCATATGTTGAATAAGTGAATATAAGATAAAGTATCTATTTATGCGAAGATACCTAACTATTATAAGAAGTAATATCTGCAGTGTAACATCGCGAAAGTTCCACAGCCCCTGGTTAGGGTTGCTGAAGGCGAATACAACAGGACGTGAAGGCCTCGCAGGTCAGAAAGGTGCGCAGAGTAACCTACGTGAAGTTATTCACAGTTGGACTAAATCGACCGCTCAGACATCTTAAGGGTGCAGAAACCTGGTTCCAACATCCCCGCATACTACTTCAGGTGAGACCTCAGTCCACACTCTGGGGGTTGTTACTGAAAGGGCCAGTAGTACAGGGATTTGTTTGGCTAAATAACTCCAAACCTAGGTTAGGTCGATCAAGCCAACAATATGAAATAGTGACGGTCATTGTCCGTCATTATAGTCATTATTCATGATGGACCTTGAATGTCACCACAACACCTATACTTTGGCAATATGGATTTTGGTGATGGTCAACGAACGTCACCATATATATGCACCAATAGTGATGGCCATTAAAGATCCATCACAATAAATCATTGTTGGTCATATGAAATTGTGATGGTCACTATCTGTCATTATAACCAATATTCATGATGGACCTTGAAGGTCACCATAACACCTATACTTTTGGTGACGCCACATTCGGTGACGTTTAGTTTTTGGTGACCAAGGCTATGGTTCATCACCATTGCTCATATGCAATGGTGACGGTCATTATCCGTTATTATAAATCATTAATGGTAACAAACTTTGAATGTCACTACAACACCTATACTTTTGGCAATGCCACCTTCGACGACGTTCACTTTTGGTGACAGAGGCTATGGTCCGTCACCATTTCGCATATGAAATGGTGACGGTTGCTATTCATCATTATAATTGGTCACGAACTTTGTATGTCACTACAACACCTATACTTTTGGCAATGCCACTTTTGGTGACATTCGGTTTTTGGTGACAAATGCTCTTTTGACTGTCACTAATGAGCTTATGGTGACATTTTTCGCCTTTCACCAATTTCTTTTTTTCTTGTAGTGTGGAGAATAATTGACTTTGTCACATACATGCACTCACCAAAATACAAGAGTCCATCATGAATCCAAAATATCCACATCTTGAATTCCTCCACACACTTCGTAATGCTCTTCATACTTGCATCAACCTATAACCCATCTCTAATTTTATTCCACATCTCCTCCAATATCTGAATCTAACTCTTATTCGATGTAGGAAACTCCTCATCAAGTGTGGCAAGTTGTGCCTTCCTACTCAAGGAATCAACTATGGCAGTGAAATGACATGGCAAATACTCAATGGATATCTCAAACTATGCTACACTTTTCCCAACATACCTACTTAGGAGGAAAAATTGGTTTGAGTCACAAATTAGCATCACAATGTTGTTTATTTTGACGAAAAACTAATTTCTCCATACCTACAAGCAATACACTAAAGTGGTCATCTCTTTCTCATGAACAAGGTACCACCTCTCCCTATCTTATAGATTCCTACTCTCAAAACCTATGGGGTGCACATATTGTATCAAAACTCCTTCAATGGAAAATTCTAATGTATTTTTGTATACTTGAATGGATGCTCAAAGTCTAGAATATTTAACACCAGGTTTAAAACAATCACATGTTTAAGATCCTTAACTACAAACCTCCTCCTATATATCCATCCCCATGATCTCAACATCTACAACAAGTTTGTGAGTGATGTGGCAATCTTAGAGTAGCCCTCTAAAAATGTAACACCCTCCTCAAATAAATTATCTTTTCCTTGGGCCTCAATCCCTCATTCGGGACTCTTACAGGACCCTTGACACTCGTTGGGGTTAGTAGTCCTATTTCATGGTCTCCACCCCCAATTGGTTTCTAAAAGTTGATTTTTTATGGTGCCTTGAGGGGAAATCTAGGCCCGGCCAGCTATGGGAGTGTTCTTTGAGACTTCCCAGGAAATATTCTTCTCATCCATGCTGGAAAACTGGGCATTACGTCAAAAAATGAGGCTAGACTTTGTGGTATTCAACAAGGTTTAACAACTACATTGAAATCAGAATCACATCAGCTATTAATTGAATGAGATACACTCTTATTCATATGAACCTTGACAAAAATTTAACACAACACCTCGGTCTCCAAAGTTACAAGGGGTTGGAGAATCAAATCCCACATTCAGAAGTTGGTTACTTTTCTTGAAAGGATCTGGGTTATGATACTATTCCATGTGTGGTGCGCTGGTAGTAAACTTGCAGACTACCTAGAAAACTATGCTTTATATTCCAATGGCCTAACATTTGAAACCTCTTAGTCTTAATCTATTCCAGTATAGTTGATGAATGGATGAAAAACTCTGGCATCTCAAGATCTTAACCCCATGGCAGGTGACCATGCAATGTGAAATCAGGCTCATTATGAACACATTAAATCGAGTCCACCATCTGGCCATGTGCACCAAAATACATAATTCAAAGAACATTTCCATTACATCTCTAATGTGGGAGACTACCACTCTCTTCACTCGAGCGTACACCAAACATCACCCGCCATTGATGACCATGCATCATTCTTAGTGGAGGACCTTACTATGCATGAATGATTTCATCATCATCTGTCAACAATCTCTTAATTTGGAAATGCCTTACCCTATATCTCAATCAGTCATCCTCTCGGGGAATTTGGAAGTGTAGGAAGTAATTCATGATGACAGTTGTTATAATCTTGGTGCTATCTTAACAGGTGAGACGTCTCTCAGAATTCTCTGGTGATCTCATTCATGGAGAGTAGGGGTAGTTCTCAACCTCTCAATGTGCCCTCTCCAATTGAATGCCCACTAAATTTTTTTTGGAGGTACCATCCATTTGGTAAGGCTCTATTTTGCAGCCACACTAATACTTCATCTAGCATTTGTAGTTTCTATTTGTTAGCAAAGAGGACTATCTCGGCAATAGATCGAATTGGGGTTGTTGTGATGCCTTTAGGGACTAATTGAAAAATTCAATTTTGGTTTGGCTTGAAATCACTAGAAAAAGTCACCAATATGCCAATGTGTAGTCTTAAAGGAACTAGGAATAGTCATGTCAACCAAGAGGAAAAAAGCAATATTCAAGGACTTAAGGTGGCAGTAATTTGTTTAAGGTGGTAGAAATTACTCAAAGAAAGCAATGAAAGGTGGCTCTGAGTAATCAAGGAGGTGTTTGATTGTGGCAGGGGATGTGGTCATGATTTCAAGCAGAGGGTAGAGAGCGACAGGCGAAAGGCACAAACAAAGATAAGGCTCCATCTCAGTGGTAGCCTATGTGGCGGAGCAATTGTTTCAAGCTTGAGGTCATAGAACAAGGAGGTGGTCAGGTCAACACCTCCATGCAGATAGGCAACAAACAATGAAACACAGTAGTCGTGTGTTGATGGCTTTAACATTTTTTCCATGTATAGCATTCTTTGATGGCTAGGGCTCAATCTCAATCAACAAAGCCTCATCTCTCAAATTTTGGAAAAATATTATAGTTTAATCCTTATCTTAGTCACATTTCAAATGCATGTAGAAGGAGATAACTTATGAATAAATGGCCTCAGTTCCATTGTTTTGATGTATAGACTAGATCTCTGATGCTATCATTAAAGTGAAACTTTATAATATCAAGACATTGAATATGTGTTATAGGGTCAGGTTTCCCATCAATTGACCAATAACACAAGGAAATATTATCTATAATACTTTCTTAATATAAAGATAAACTCATTCTTCACACAAAAAAAACTTAAAAAAATTCAAAATAACATATCATATAAATTAAAAAAAAATATTCTTTCCATTTTTAAGACAAATTCGAAAACGATGACAATATTTTTTAACAAATTCAAGAATGATGACAATATTGTTTAAGGAATTGTTGTTTGATATGTTATTGAGGTTGTTTTTTTATTTGCAAGAAAATATGACATGGCAAATGTATAAGCATTCAAAACTAAATAAATAAGATAGGATTAATGTATAAATTTTCATAACTAAATAAATGATATTGAAAGAATTTTATGTTATATTGTTATTATAACATATATTATTTTATAACGAGATATTTTTAATTAAAAAATTAATGATATAATTTAAATAATAAAAAATAATATTTTAAATAAGAGTTGTATTTTTTTTTAAGTTAACGTTTATGAGAATTTGAACTGATAATCTTTGGATAGGAATGCTTTAACAATACACTCATTCAATATCAATCCAAGCTTTAATAAGAGCTACATTAATTAATTTCAATAAAATAATTAAAATATATGATATCTTTTTTCTAACATATAAAAATAAATAATGTATTATAGAGAAGTTTGGATATTATACCTTTTGAAAAATTTTAAATATAAGATATATGATATCTTATATTTAAGTTAAATTATTTGGATATTTAAATAGGCAATTATTATTAAATTTAGATTGTATATTGTTGGTCAACATTATAATTTTTTATAGGGCGGCAGGAGCAGGAGGGGTACTTTTTTGCCTTGGTGAACAAGTCGGAAAAAAATACTCATGGGGATTAGAAGTAGCAACAAGTGATCGATGATTCCTTATTATCCTTAAGGATGTTCTATCCTTTCATTTCAAATTCAAAGGATTAAAAATCAATCCTTGTATTGAGAATTGAATTTCAATTTTAAAAAAAATGATAAATTTGAATTGTTTAGCATTTTCTACCACCTCAATTCCACTGCCGACAGTTTGGAAAATAATGGGGTTCTCTTGGGTGTTGGTGAGTGCGAAATAGATGGAGGGGAAATATGCCTTACCCCCATCCCATAAGAATGTGTTGATAAGAGAAATTGAGATTGCCCTTGATCAGACTGACGGTTGGAAGATGTGCAAACTCGTGGCAAGGTGGCCAGACAGATGGTGGATAAGATTTATGGTATTAATGAATGAAGCTCATGTGGATCCCTAAGACATTCTTTTCGTTCACTCGTACAAGGTTCAACTTATTGTCATTCAGAGAGCGGCGCTCTTGTCCTTTCAATGAAGAATTGAGCTTGCAAATATGAGAGGTAATTTAATAGTGAAGCAATGACCATCTTATCCTATGGGGAATTGGATGCAAGGGTGGTTCGATAGATCCATAGCCCTGCAAAATTATTTAATGGGCCTTCAAATCGAGGATATACAAGTGATTATGGCATGAGCATGAGTGAAGGATGAAACGAATGTTCTGGTATATAAATGGATGCAACCTCTGTCGAACCTCATTGATGAGGTAATCATATAGCATGAGTGTGAGCATAGTTTAATTTGGGAGGATACTGTGATGGAGCCATAGAATGCTCAGGTTGAGAAGCCCCCAGTGGAGGACTTAGCTAGATGGAATAGGGCTACGGAGTTCTTGTTCAAACTGCTCATGGGCAGGATGGACCTACTTACACACTATTTTGAGTTACAGGAGAAATATTGTTGAGCGAATAATGAGTGAATTAATGCCAAGTTTTAAAGTGTGGAATCCACTCTAGAAATGAGAATCGTACAGATGGAAACAAACATGCTTTCCTCCAATGCGGAGCTGATAAGTGATAGCATACTCAACAAATTACAAGAGTTCATAGATGGGTTGCTTAAGGAGGTCATTGTTCAATTGCAGACTCGAGACAAAGCACGAGATGCAAGTGTAGGATCAATCGGGAAGGAGAAGGAGGACTACAAAGAAGTTGTGAAGTTAAACTCACTTTAATGTTTTCCATATGCTATGTTGCTTTGTGTTTACATTAGGTCTATTTTATAGATATTATGGGAATTATCAATGTTATGTAATAGTGGTCAAGGCATGTAGAAGGAAGAAATTAGTTTTGTGGATGTATTGGGATCTGGAAATTGATGCAAAAAATATAAAAGGTGTTTATGTTATCCCTTGCTCTTGTGGGAGTCCCTACATTGGTGAGACTAGTTGCTCGATTAATTAAAAGATTCATGAGCATGCAGCTGGCATCAAGCCTGGCAGGACCCGCTCCTCTGCTATAGCAGAGCATGCAGAAAAATCTAGGCATCACATCTGCATTGAGGAAGCCCATGTCATTGTGAAGCTTAGTCATTTCCATCATCTAAAATTTAGGGAGGCATTGGAAATCGAAAAAAGGCCCAATAATTTAAATAGAAACAATGGTTGGAATATTAGCAGAAGTTGGGTCAGTGTTGTGTCCTCCTAGTTTGTTTCTCTTTGCGAATTATTTTATTTTTTAGGGTTTGACATTTCCATTTATGATTTTTTTTTTCTATATAAATATTTTCATTTAATGTTAATATTCTTTTGATCTATTTTCTCACCTTTAATTTATTTTTTTCCTTCCCTTTTGACTGCTTTGTTTTATTTTTAGTCTCATTTAATTATTATTTTTGTTATAGGATCTTGACTCATTAATGAGGTCTTAACTCCTCTTTTTATATTTGTTTCTTATTAATGCTTACATTTTTGTTCCTTATATATATATATATATATATTATATAATATATATATATATTATATAATTATTATATATTATTATAATTTATTAATAGTACAGTCATTAAAGGATTATTATTTGATTTTTAATATTTATTATTAAAATATATTTTCATAAAATAGCTATTATTAAGAAAATAAAATAATAATAATAATAATAATATTTTAGTCTCCTTTAATTATTATTTCTGTTATAGGATCTTGACTCATTAATGAGGTCTTGACTCCTATTTATTTATTTATTTGATTTGATTCGATTTATTTATTTTGATTTTTGACTCTCTTCCTATATTTGGTTGACTTGGATTGTTTGTTTCTTATTAATGTTTACGTTTTTCAATCTTTCTTAATTATTATTATTTATAATCTTAATTATTATTATAAATTATAATATTATTATTCTTAAACTACCCGTTCATTAGGAATATTTATTTGATCTAATAATCATTACTAAAATATTTATTTTCATAAACCGTATATGATATTTTCGTCTCTATATCGCCCTCTATTAAGCATGTTCCCTGATTCTCCATCTCATCTGGTCCTGATGATGAACCACACTGGTGTCCCTATTTATTTATTTATTTATTTTATTTTATTTTTTTGACTTTGTTGGTTGACTTGGATTGTTGTTTTAGTTGCTTAGATATATTTGTTTTTATTTAATTTTTCCACGTTTTTTCCATCTTTCTTAATTATATTATTAATGATTTTTTTAATCTTAATTATTATTTTATAATTATAATAGTAGTATTATTTATATTATTATTGGTTTTTTAATCTAATTATATTATAAATTATAATATTATTATTTTTAAACCAGCCGTAATATTAGTTATGATATGAATATTTTTTGATGGTAGTAATCATTATTAAAATATTGATTTTCATGGAACGATATTTTTCGGGGATCGAGGGAGGAGCTAGGGTTTTGTCGAAGGTCCGGATGCCCAATAGAAAATCTGCGCGATTGGTTTCAGACAAGGAAAGGAGGCGCGCAGGGTAGGGAGGGTCCTGAGCATCAGGGCAAGCTCAGAAGAGCGGACCTCTCTAAATCATTCCTCACTGGAGATCATCAAATCGAGAACCAGAGATTGCGGGTGCTGACTAGAAGTGATGGGGACGGAGCAAGGGAGGGGAGAGATCCCCTCATTCAAAGCGGTAATAACAGGGGAAACAAGGAAGGAAAGGCAGAGTGACGGAGAGCGGACCAATGAAGGAGAAACTTTAGAAGATGGAGCGCAAAGGCGACCAGGAATTCAAAGCAAATGCCTACCAAAGACAACGAACAAACCCAGGTTTGTAATCCCGCCTAATAGATTAGAAAATTATAGAAGCCACATGAGAGATTATGCTTTGATCTGCAAGTTCATAGGATATTGCCCAGCTGAGAAGGATCTTATGAGATGGATCCATCAGAGGTGGAAACCAAAAGGACATGTGGAAGTCAAGTTGGGAGCAAAGGGGTTTTTCACTGTCATATTTTCCAATCTAGAAGATAGGGTACGAATCTTTGAGGAAGGACCCTATTTCATGAACAACGCTGGTCTGTTCATGAGAGAATGGGTAGATTGCTACAACCCAGATAAGGAGAGGATGTTAGCTGTCCCGATATGGATAAGACTCTTTGGCCTACCATTAGAATTCTAGGAGCCAGAGATCCTTAAAGGCATTGGAAATTCAATAGGTTCCTTTGTTAAAGTGGCAGAAACAACAAAGAGAGGAAAATACACCACATATGCTAGAATATGCGCATACATGAACATCACAGAGCCTCTTCCAGATACTATAGAACTGGAATATCATGATGAGATATGGCATCAACCAATCGACTACGAACATATCCCGTTTCGCTGCAGAAGATGCCATGAATATGGCCATTTATTTCGGGAATGCCCCATTACGCTAGCTGAAAAGGAAAGGGAAGTAGAAAAAGAAAGGAGAAATGCAACAAGGAAAACAGGGGAAGAAGAAGAGGACTTCAGAGAAGTTCAAAGAAGGAGAAGAAAAGGAAGTAAAAAGATGCCGATGGGTAAACAAAAAGAAACCCAGAAAACAGAATCACTAAACAAGTTTAAAGTCCTACAGGAAGAAGGTTTGGAGACAGAGGCAAGCGAGGAAGAAGATATAGAAGGAATGGAGGTAATAAATGAAAATACAAACAAAGAGACAGATGACACGAATAATGATCAGAGGGTAGAAATCCTAAGTGAAACCCAAGAGGATCAAGGAGAAATGGAGATAGACTCACAGAAAACAAAAGAAGAAGAAGAAGAACAAGTAATGGCGAAACTTCTACAGGAATGGAAAAGGTTGGATGAAAGATTCATCCCAGAAGAACAAAAACAGAGATACAAAGAAGCATTCAAAGATATAAGGAAAAAAAGAGACTAGCAGAAGAGAAGGAAAGTCAAAAAACGGAGAAACAGGAAACGCAAAGCATAGGAGCGGGTAGCACTGGCAAGGGAGGTAAAAAAAGAGGGAGAAGAACAATGAGTGAAATGATACAAGAATTGGGTGAGATGCTTGTCAACTCAGGAAGAGTGATACCTCTCTTAGAGGTATTCCAATCCCCCCCAATATTGTTAAGATGATTATCACAAGCTGGAACATAAGAGGCCTCAACAGCAGAGGCAAACAAAGGTATTTGAATGAGAGATTGAAAAAAGAAAAACCCAGTATAATGATAGTACAAGAAACAAAAATAAGTACTGTGAAAATGAGAGAAATTCTGAATAGAAACAGGAATAGATATGAAATGATGGGACAGGATGTGATCGGAAGTGCAGGAGGTCTGGTAATAATCTGGAATCCAGAGGAAATACAATTCAGTGATTGGATGAGCTTTCCAAGAATTTTAACAGGAACAACAATCATAGTAGGAATGACGGAGGAGGTTATTATAACAGGGGTGTATGGACCACATCTTCAGAGCGAAAAGGAAAACTTTTTGCAAAATTTAAAAGCTTTGAGATGCCTAATACCAGGAAAACAGTGGATTGTAGGAGGGGATTTTAATCTGATTAAAGCCTCGGGCGAAAAAAGAGGAGGAACAAGGAGAATGGATAAGGTAATGGAGCAGTTTGGAGATCTCATAAGGGAACAAAAATTGATCGATATTCAAACCATCAATGGAAATCATACGTGGAATAATCGAAGAGGAGGAGCTAACCAAATAGCCTCTCACCTTGATAGATTCTTAATCTCAGAACAAATAATGATGAAGGATGTATTCATAGAAGCCACCATCCTCCTGGTAGCAGGATCGGACCATTGGCCGATTAAATTAGAAATAGACTTAAAACAAAGGCCTCCCAACAAACCCTTCAGGTTCGAAGCCTTTTGGCTAAGAAATGAAGGACTGATGGAGAAGCTAGAAGAATGGTGGAGGATGAGCGATCAAAGAGGAAAAAATAAGATGCACACCTTTCAACTCAAACTGAAGGAAATGAAGAATAAGATAAAGAAATGGAATAAAGAAGAATTTGGTAACATTATAGAAGAAAAAAAGAGACTAGAACAGAGAATGGAAGAGCTTCAGTAGATAGTCATCTTAGAAGGCATACAGGAGGAGAGAAGAAAAGAAGAAGGTATGATATTAAACCAGCTAGAAGAAAGAAGGAAATAAGAAGAGATTTTATGGAAACAGAAATCAAGGGTTCAGTGGCTTAGAGAGGGAGAGAGAAATACTAAGTTTTTCCATAAAGCAATGGCACAGCATAGACAAAGAAACAGAATATTCTCAATAAAATACCAAGAAGGCCAAAGAGTTCTACAACACGAAGAAATTGAAAAAGTGCTGGTCAATCACTTCAAAAACATATTGAGGGAACCGCAAGCTAACAGATCAGATGCCATAGTAAAGATAAGCAGGGAAATTCCAAATGTAGTGACAAGAGATCAAAATCTGATACTCATGAGGAAAATTACGATGGAAGAAGTGGAAGATATTGTCAGAAACATGAAAAGGAACAAAGCTCCTAGACCAGATGGGTGTACAGTAGAATTCTTCCAAGCTGGGTGGCATTTTCTTGCAGTAGAAGTTCTGGAAGTTGTAGAAGAGGCCAGAAAAAATCAAAGAATATGGCCAGGAATAAACTCAACCCTTTTGACCCTTATTCCTAAAACTAATCAGGCAGATCAAGCTGAAGGCTTTCGCCCCATATCCCTTTGTAACGTCATCTACAAGATAGTGGCATCGGTAGTAGCTCAGAGATTAAAATTGATCCTGCCAAGTATTATTTCCCCAGAGAAAACTGGGTTTGTTGAAGCAAGGCAGATTTTGGATGGGCTAGTGGTGGCTCAAGAAGTAATCCACACGCTGAAAAAGAAAAAAGAAAAGGGCATGCTGATTAAACTAGACCTCTCAAAAGCCTATGATAGGCTAAGTTGGAAGTACCTACAAAAGATCCTTAAAGCTTTTGGATTCTATGATAGGTGGGTGAATTGGGTCCTGAGCATGATCTCTACTCCGAATTTCTCTATTCTATTGAATGGAGCGCCAACAACAACATTCAATGCAACAAGAGGCCTCAGACAAGGGGACCCCTTATCCCCCTTTCTCTTCATAATAGCAGCAGAAGGATTAGGCAGATACTTTAAAAAAGAATTAAGAGAAAGGAAAATACAAGGCCTCAGATTATGGGGAAATCAAACCATAGTCACCCACCAACAGTTCGTGGACGACATAATGATATATTGCAAAGCAACCTTGAAAGAAGTGAAAAGGATAAAGAAAATTCTAGAGATATTTATGGAAGGCTCAGGGATGGAGGTTAATAATGAGAAATCCAGAACTTTTTTCTTTAACACTGTGGAACCTATTAAGAATCATCTAACCAGGGTCCTGGGATATCGGAAAGGGGATCTCCCTACCAAATATTTAGGAACTATGTTAGACACATCTTCCCTCAAAATAGGAAATTGGAAGAATATCCTTGAGAAGATCATGAAAAGGTTGGAAAACTGGACTTTCCGTGCTCTGAACCTGGCAGCAAGGGTAGTGCTGCTCAAAGCCACTATACAGGCAATTCCGATATATCCATTATCCGTGATGGCTGCCCCTAAAGGAATTTGTAATAAACTTGTAGAGATTTACAGAAAATTTCTATGGGGGGGACCGAAGCAACAAAAGAAGTGGGCCCTCTGTTCATGGAACAGTCTAACCAGATGAAAGGAAAAAGGTGGCTTAGGCCTCAGAGACCCATGGACTTTAAATCAAGTACTTGCTGCCAAATTAAGATGGAGATGGATACAAGGGGGGGCGGATCTATGGAAAGAAACCTGGACTACAAAATATAATATGCCACTCACCCCTGAAGAAATTCTAAGGGAACAAGATATGCCTCGGGGATCGGATATATGGAACCTATCCATTCAAAGCAGGGACTTAATTGACAGACATATATTTTGGGAAATAAGAGGAGGTCAGATTGTGAGATTTTGGGATGAAGCCTAGCAACAGAGGGAGAAAATGCTGAACCTACAAGGTATGCAAGAAATCTACAGAACAGGTTTGGATAGGAACCTCATTATGGTTAAAGATTACTGGACAGAAGAACCGGGAAATGAGGAATGGCGAGAATGGAAACCACTGGAGGAATGGAAAAGGAATGCAACAGAAGATCAAAAAACAACATTCGGAAAGGAAATAGACTCCAGGAAGATAAAAAAGAGAGAAGGCAGAGACATCCTCCGATGGGGCAAAGAAACGAAAGGGATATTTTCCATAAAGGAAGCTTACAAAGTTAAAACCCAGCAAGATCAGGGGGAGGAAGAACAAAAGTGGAAAAGGATATGGAGAACAAAATGGTGGCCGAAGATTAAATTGTTCGCATGGTTGATAGGAAGAAAGCTGATTTTAACATGGGACAGAATTCAAAAAAGAGGCTTCTCTAGCCCAGCAAGATGTTGTCTCTGTTATTCAGATGAAGAAGATCAGGAATCCCTGCTTAATGGATGCAACGTGGCCCAATTTCAGTGGGAACAAACGAAAAATCTATTCTCGACAACAGAAAGAAACCTGCATGACATAATTCAAACCCTAAGCGACTGGGGAGAAGGAAAGTTTCAAAGCAAAATAGTTAGAAGAGCGTGGAGCATAACAGCAGGCTTCAATGTTTGGAATCCGTGGAAGGAACGAAATAGCCGAATATTTAAAGGGAACTCCTCAGGTCCGGAGGAAGTATGGAAGAGAACGCTAAGACAAATTAAAGAGTCAATCCTAGCGGAGAATTGGGCAGATGAGGATTAGAAAACATCAGAAGCTGAAATAGAGATCTTAAATAAGATAAATGTAGAACAGGGGATGATCTACCATCAAAAAACAAAGCAGAACCAATCAATAGCAAATCAAAGTCATGCAGTTTATCGAAAGCCTCCAGAAGGGTTTATTAAGCTCAATTTCGATGGAGCTGCTAAAGGGAATCTTGGACCAGCGGGTTTTGGCGGAATCTTCATAAATGGACAAGGGGAAATAGAGTGGATCTATGCTGAACATGGAGGAACAATGACCAATAACGAGGCAGAATTTACGGCTGTATATCAGGGCCTTAAAATTGCCAGAAGAAATGGTTACAGGAAGATAGAAATTGAAGGCGATTCCACCTTGGTTATTGATACGATAAGAAAATTAATCCAAGGAAAGAAATGGGAAAAGGTAGTAAAAAGCTGGAGAAGTGCAAGCATATTCTGAGATATAGAGGAAATGTTGACAGGGATTGATTACAAGATCACTTCGCATGTTAGAAGAGAGGGCAATAAACCCGTTGACTACCTGGCGAATTGGGGAAGCAAAGAACCATTGGAACAAATCGACGACAGCTGGACCAATCAGGTAATGCTGGCAAGATGGGACGGGCTAAAATGGCTCATTAGGAATGACAATCATGATGCAGAACAAGGATAATTACAATTCCGCGTGGAGCGAGAGAAGGAGAATAAGGCATGATCAGGCGGCAATGAGGAGAGGACAGAAGGGCGGCGCCCTTAACTTCCTGACATCGATAATTAATGATTTCACAGTGAGACAGGGACGCGGCCCAAAACAAAAAATGATTATCAATACCAAAGCCATCATACAGAGTAAAAGTGGCATTCGAAAGGGGGAGCAATCCCATCATAAGAGAAAAGGTGGTAAGGAAGTTATAAGGAGGAACACAGGAAGAATGACAAGCAACAAAAATTCGAAGAAGGTGGCGAGGGAAGAGGCGACTTGGAAGAGAACCTCTAACCAGCGCCTTGAATGTTCGAAAATGGGTGAACGCAGAGCTAAGACGGTCCAAAAGGAAAAGGACGCGGCTGAGGGCAGGCACTTCGAACGGGACAGGGTCAAAATTGAAATAGAAAGCTCAGAGGAGTTGGAATACAGACAGGATGAAGAACTCAAAGGCAAGTGGTTCGAAACCGGGCAGAGCAGCAGAGGCTCGAAGCAAGTTAGGGAGGGAGGAGTTCGAAAGCAGCAAGAGCAGAGAGGAAGAGGGCGCCCCCGTCAAGCCACCAATAATGCGGAGGGTAACAGGATGCAGAAAAGGCGGAAAAGAAGGAACAGGTCGATCAGTAGGGCTGTGCACGAGGCGGAACAAGCCTATAATCTGGATTCCAATGAAAATATAAGGAACATCATCGACGCCATGGAGGAGAATTTGTTAGAGGAACCCTCTGACCCAGAAATGGATGATTGGTCCTTGCAGCTGCCGGACCCTAGCCACACGCGAGGCAGACTCACTCTGTATCGCCGCGCTCTACATACTTACTGGGTTCTGAAACACCTCCTGGCCAAGGCCATGGAGAAGGTCGCGGCCGAGATGGTGGAGATGGCGCAAGATACAGCGGCTGCAAAAAAGGAAGTTGCAAATGTGGAGGATCTGGTGAGGCAGCAGAACGAGCACCTCAAGGAAATTAAAGCAATGTTGATGGAGCAGAGGAAGGACAGCGTCAGCAACAAAATCGACTGAGGATATGCAGTGAAGTGAAAGGCCTGTTCTTCGTTTCTTTTTCTTTTTTGAAAGTTAATACTCTGTTTTTTTGGAACAATATCTGGTATGCCCTAGCGGCAGTAGCTCAGGGGGTTGGTCTAGTAGGACTGAGCAAAATCTAGTTTTTTGGGGTAAATTTGGGGGAAGAAGTCTTTTTGTTTCTTATCAGTTTGACAATATCCAGTTTGATAACATTACTGACTATTGGAAGTATAGGATCCAACAGATCTGGTTTCCCTACGGGGCAGATTGAGGATCCTAAGTTTTGTACTTTTATAAATGTTTGTAGATAATAGAAATATCGCAGTTCACAAAAAAAAAATATTAATTTTCATAAACTAGTCGTTATATGATCTTTTGGTCT
>APFE031197298.1:1758-57039 GCA_000404065.3 Pinus taeda
ACGTGGAAGACAGTCCGTGCGCGGTTCTGTCTAATGCGCTACTACTCGAAGGGGTACCCATAGGGGTTACAAGGGAGTCCAACAGACATGACCACCTCTTGTATTTCCTACGTGCCTGCCTCCCCAAATCCACAGGTTTATGCGCTTAATGACAGATCCCGTGGTTTAAAGACGCCGGAACACGTCTCTAGCCAAAATTTTTTTTTGTTAAAATTTGGAGATCCCACCGAACCCTGGAAAGTGCTCTAATACCACTTGTTATGCTTCTTAACCTGCAAAGTAATACCGAATAGAGAATATGCGAGAAAAAATACCTAGAACACAGAATATGCGAAGAAAATATACCTAGAACACAGAATAGCAATGATTTTATTACTCAGAGAGAAATGTTCACAGGCCTCCTCGAGGGGGCAACCTCCAATAGAGCAGAGCTCAATTACAAAACAAGACACGATACTCCTCACAGGGAGTCTCTATCCTTTATATATGACTCATACATGCAATACCACGGGCTAATACCATGGGTTTTATTAATACCATCTATCTAATACTACCGCCCATTTGCAACTAACTGTGGTCCCTTCATTAATTGTGGGTTAACCACTTACAAATATTAATATGGGCTTTATTGACTCTTGACTATGACGTGATCCCATGACATGAATAAGGGGGTTAGGGTGGGACCCTAACAGGTTTTCCCCTTCTCCTGTAATCTAAAGGTTCAAATCCGTGATAATGTTAACAAATGAATCTGTTGCATTAGGTTTATGATATAACCGAAGATGATTCCCTTTCTCAAGTAATGGTGTCCTTGCATTGTCAATGGTAACCAAATTCACAGTCTCATTGTCAAAGACTGCATCAACATCATAGGGACCTAGCCATCTGGTGCAGAGCTTACCATTGAAATCCTTGAATCTCGAATCATATAAGAGAGCTCAATCTCCTTTTTGAAATTTCTTCTTTTTGATAAACCTGCCATGCCACTTAGCTCTCTGTTGCTGGATAATTTATGTTCATTGGATAACAACCAATTTCTTCTCCTGCAATTCATTGAGCTAGTTCAACCATTGTTTTTGTGTTGTAGCCAAATCCAGATTTACCTGCAATGTTGTTCTCATGTCTTGGTTTCGAACTCTATAGGGGGTACGAGATTTTTACCATAAACAAGTTCGTATGGTGAGAATCTCGTAGTATTCCTCCATGTAGTTCTATACGGCCACAACACTTCTGGAAGTTTATCGGCCCAATTCCTTCAATGGCTAGCCACGGTCTTGGTAAGAATCCCTTCAATGACTTTGTTGGTACTTTTCACTTGGCTATTTTCCTATGTGTGATAAGATGAAGTGATTCTATGATAGATTTTATACTTTTCAACTAACTTCTGGATCAAGTGAGATGTAAATTGGGGCCCTCCATCGATCACTATCTCCCTTGGTATCCCAAAATGGATAAAGATGTTTTCAAACAAGAAGTCTGAAATAGCCTGCTCCATGGCTCTGGTTAGTGCCTTTGCCTTGACCCATTTTGTGACATAGTCTGTGGAGATCAAGATGTAGGACTTATGTCGAGATGAAGGTTTAATTGGTCCCACGAAATCCAAGCCCTTTTCTCAAATGGTTCTAAGATTATTTGAGGTTGTAACGACATCTCATTTGATTGCAGCGGTTGGCCTATCCTTTGGAAACTATCACACCCTTTCATGAACTTCTTAGCATCCTGAAATATTGTTGACCAATAATATCCCGTAGAGAGGACTTTGTATCCTATCCGCTTGTCTGTGAAGTTCCCTCCACAAGGTTCCCCGTGACAACATTTAAGGATATCAAAAATCTCATCTTCCCTGACACAATGTCTGATTTCAAAATCTAGTCTAGTGTGATAGAGATTCCCTCTATCCAAGAATAAGTAGCACTGTGTTGTATGATATTCCTCTTTTCCTTGGAGGATAAGTATTGTGGGAACTTTCCTACAACAAGATAATTGGCTATGTCTGCATAACATGCTGGGTGAGTAGAAATAGAAAAAAGATACTCATTAGGAAAAGAATCCTCGATAGGAATGCAATCATCATCAATAGTTAATCTATAAAGAAAATCAGCTACTACGTTATCGTTTCCAGGTTTATGTAAGATTGTGATATCAAATTCCTTTAACAACAATAACCAATGTGTAATCCTATAATTGGTAATTGGATTATTCATTAAAAAACAAATGATAGAGTGGTCAGTGTGTACAAATACTTGATACCTAGTGATGTAATGTCGAAACGTGTTGATAGCATGCACCACTCCTAGGAATTCTTTCTCGATCACTGTATAATTGAGCTTAGCTGAAGTCAAGTTCTTGCTATGTAATAAATAGCTTAAGGTTTCCTATCCTCCAGCTGGCCCAAAACAACACCCACAACAATGTCAGATGCATATGTAGCTATGTGAAAGGGTAGTTTCCAATTTGGTCCATCCAAAATAGGGGCCACTGATACACAATATTTCAGCTTTAAAAAGGTCCGCTCACACTTTCTTGTCCACACAAATTCCACATCTTTCATAAGTAAGGAGAATAGAGGCGATGCAATTTTTGAAAAATTATCTATAAACCTCCTATAATAACCTGCATGCCCCAAGAAACTACGTACCTCTTTTTGTGTCTTAGTTGTTGGCATTTTCAAGATTACCTCTATTTTAGCAGGGTCTACCTTGATCCTCTCAGCAAATTTGAAGTGTCCTAACATGATCCCTTCATTCATCATCATGTGACTTTTTTTGGTGCTCAAAGTAACATTAGTCTATACACAACGCTCCAATACTTTTTCTAGATTAAATAATGCTGCATCACCTTAAGGTGTAAAGTCGTCCATGAATATTTCAAGACAATCATTCAACAAACCCAAGAAGATTCCTGGTATTTCCCTCTGAAAAGTTGTTGGCACATTGCAAATTCCGAAAGAGAGAACTCTATATGTAAAAGTTCCTCAAAGGAAAGTAAAGGTCATCTTATCCTGATCCTCTAGGGAAATCTGTATCTGATTGTAACCACTAAACCCATCTAAGAATGAAAAAAACTTCTTCCCAAAGAGGGTGTCATGGACCTGATCTATAAATGGTAGACAAAAATGGTCCTCTTGAGTGGCTTTGTTAAGTTCTTTATAATCCACACAGACTCTCCACTTGCCATTTTTCATAGGAACGATGACAAGCAAAGACACCCACTGACTGTCAGATATAGGATAAATGAGGTTATCATTTAGTAGTTTATGCAATTCTTCTTTCACTACATCGTTTAGTGCAAGGTTCATATGGTGTTTCGGTTGTCTAACTGGATTTCAACCATCTTTCAAATAAATGTGGTGAGTGCACAGGCTGGGATGAATCCCTTTCATATCTGTGTAGTCCCATGCAAATGTCTTTCTGTATTTCTGTAACAGTTGTAACAATAGTTTATTTTTCTTAGAAGTTAGGTTGGGATTGATATTTAAATACTTCACTGGTTCTATTTCAATTGGACTCTTGTCAGTGTGTGATGAGCTCCAGTATTGCAGCAAGAATCCTGCAACTTCTAGGGCTACCAACTTTACTTTATCAACCCAGGGTTCGTACAAACTTGGAGGTGACAGTGTTGTATACACAAGTAAATGTGATGGGTTTTCTCATTGTCACTGCTAAGCTGGTGATAAACCACTAAGATTTTTCAAACCAAAATTCTATGGATTTAGAAGAAGCTTGATTACCAATGAGGGAAAGAGAAATCTACTCTAAGAGAAATCTTGTCTACCGCAGTAAGGAAAAAGACTGAAATAAAATGCTAGAACACACCATTTTCTAACTAACTACTAATAAACTATGCTTCAAAATAATGCTAAGTTAACATGTATGCAATTCTACTACCCTAAGTATGAAAATTCAAAGCATCAAACATTCTACTGTTGTGCATGTAAATTAATAAAATAATTCTATTTTTATTTTTGTCCTTTTTATGTGAAAGTGTGAAAGCTAATCTCTTTTGGTGATGTGGCAAGTGGCTCAGGGATGATGGTGAATGGATGGAAGGTTGGGGAGACCAGTAGGGGACCTTTTCTATCTTCTTAGAAGCTTTTTCCTCAATTCGGCCTCAAAACAGGCCACTACAGGTAAACCTACAGGATGTCCTAAAAAAGTACATGATACAACTGAGAGAAAAAGGATGTGGGTTGAAGGTGGTTGGTGGATGGAATGAGGCAAGGGAGTGCCTAGGACCACTTCAGAACTCAAAACCACGGTTGGGAGATGGTTGGATTTGCTCAACAATCTTGGAGAAGTTTCCTTGTGAAATGATGAAATTGGTGAGGGTTTTAGTGAAAGAAAAGAATGATCATAGATGGATGAAGTTGGAATGAGGTTGCTGACTATGAAATCTCTCTATGAAACATGTTCATTGCATCAAACATTGACATTTACCCAAAAATCATGTAAACAAGAAGAATTTCAATTATCTAAGGAAAACAAAATTTCATGAGCTAGTTGCCTACTTTAAGCATGAGGAGAACTTGCAGAATAAGATGGAACATTGATGAGATCTAATGCAATATTGAAGGTAGAAGAAATGATAACTAAATCCTACTCTTGCAAACTGATCAAATGCTGGCCTAAGTACAAAAAACCCTAAATTCCACGAGAAACTAGAGTTCTGTCTTTTTGGGGTTGCATAGGAGTTCTTTCCTCAAACCATGATCCTAAAGGAAGGAGTGAGGCCAAAACCATCTATTGACAACATTTTGGTGTTCCTTTATCTCTTCTAAACTATTGTTGAAGTAAAGGGCAAATGGAAGAAAACTAATAAAAAGACTAATCAAATCTACACTACTTGCAGTGAAATAATTCTAAAGACAATTCAACCATTAATCAATGAATTCAATCTAAGCATATAAATACAAGAAGAGGAGCCTTTGCTGCTAGGTTTGGGCCCTAACCCAAGAGCTTCATCCCTCTTAGTTAACTCAATGCTGGATCAAGGAATTTCTCATTCTCATTATCAAAATAGAAAATTACATAACAATGTCTTCCACACGTCTTGAACTCAAAATTGACTAGTGTTTTTACAGCAAAAATTCGAATCATAATGAGGCTCTAGGCCTCTTTATTTATGCAACAAAATTCCCCAATGACATCCTTAAATCCGGGTAGACTCGGCTCCCAAATTTGAGATAAACTAGCTCTTTAACTATCACTTGTGCGACTACCTTTTGATCTCCATGACTTGGCTTCTTGTACTCCGAGCTAGTGTGATTGATGGAGGAATATTCAAATGAGGGAGGAGTAAATGAGGAGGACAGACCTCGTACAATCTCTCCTCCTTGTCTCATTCGCATTTTAGCTCTTAATTAGCCAAAATTCCATGATTTTCTCTCACAAACCTGCAATCAATGCACATTAGTCCACTAGACATAATATCTCAATTTGAATCATCTCATTAAACAAAATATAATCAAAATATGTAATAAATTGTGATATGATTTGATTTGACTAATATAGGAGGTGGATTAAGGTCCATATAGTTACCCAATGATGAGGCTCATCATCACCCCCCTACTGAAAGTGTTTCTCATCCTTTGAGCAACTCAATCAATATCCATGTCTTTCATTTCTCTAGTGGCCTCCCTAAAATCCCATGCTTATGTTGTATTTTCCTCTTCCTATGCATAGTATCTTTCCTTCCTTTCTATTTCCTCACACTTCTTTCTTTCTTCCTCTTCCTTCCTTCCATCTAACATCCCTAAGAGAAGTGGTGGACTGAGTCTCACGACAATCCAATTGACTTCGAGTCTTTGGAGAGCTTGCTTATACATGGGTGTCCTGTTCAGTGCTTCTTTCATTCTTTGAGGAGAATGGTACTCTCTGGTTTTCAAATTGTAGGGAAAAGTATTCCATCCCCTTTGGCAAGCTTGCATGTTGTCATCCCCTAACATCCTGAACATATCCTCAAAGTGTGTAATTTCGTTGTCTTCGGCAGCAAGGTATCTGGGTGCAAGTTGAGGGTCATTTGGAATCAAGTTATGCGTTCTAATGACAGCCATTGGATTAGACTGCTCAACTCTTATCATAAGAGGCTCTGTTTCTTCCCTTGCCATTATTTTCTTCATTGTAATAGCCCTTTCTTCCTCAGTTCATCCATGATTCCAAAGACATCAACTGTAAGTCCCCTAGTTTTGAATTAGGGTCCCACACATTCAGATCTGTCAAGGCTAAGTTATGTAGGTAGAACTCAGACATCTTAGCCCTATCCTCCAATGTTCTTTGATCACAAAGATCAATGAACTGTCTATAATCCTGGAATGACATAGTGCCTCTCCATGCTAGAGTCTTTATTTGGAACTAAAACCACTATTCCTTAAGGTATAATGCATATGACTTAGCTAGCATCTTGCACTGGATTTCCTCCAGGGACAAACTGACCATGGATGCCAATTGATTCTATCTTTCTTCTAGCTATCCTTTTAACCATGCTTTTTCTGCCTCAAACTGAGCTTTCATTATTGCGTCTCTGTCCCTCAGGCTGCTCAGTTCTCTAACCATCTCTTTAACCTTTTCCTCCATGTGACCTATGTCCTCCACCCCTTTTGATTTGGCAATCTGCATCCATCTATGTGTTCTTGCCCTTTCTTTCTCAAGATCAAAGAATAATGGGATGGAAAATTTTTGTGGAATGACCCTACGCCCTTCAATGAACCTATAGTAGGAGTCAATTATTGAAGAAGCCTAAAGTGGTATCCATCTACCACACTATATCTACCTTCACATGAGATATACTTTATAAGGTGGTAGCTAATTTCATTCCAAGGATAGGGTAGGCTTGCTCTTCTCACTCCATTTTTGTCTTCCATGGCCTCCTCTCCTTCTAAAAATAATTTCTTCATTGTTGTTTGGCTATTTCCCTTACCCTCCTTACTCCAAGGCACTCCTATTTTAGGGGTGAGATCTATGGAGAGGCCTCTCATCACAACAATGGCATGGTTCCTAGTCAATGGAATGAGGGAGAGAGCAAAATCTCTGGCTACTTCGCCATCATACCCCCTCAATTTCTCAAAGAAACCAATCCAATTGTGCCTTGTGAATATCTCTAGCACAAGAGGTTCTGAATCCTCACTGTGTTGATGGGCTCCCTTTTATTAAATCCCCCAATCATTTTCTCTAATGGATAGAGGATTGTATAGGTCTGCTATCAAATTTAATGAGTTAGGAAATTTAAATGAAAATTTTGTGTATGCAATTACCTTATGCTGCAATTACTTTCAACAAACTAGAATATTTTTTTATGTCCCTTTCACTTGGAAAAATGTGGGAAAATGTAGAGACTACCTCCTTCTCACTGCTTGATGAATCCAACCCCTATTTTTCTCCCTCTAAAACTGCTCCTTGCCAATATTGTAGGTGTTGGACTGTATCGCGTAGGATCTCCTGTAGAATCCTGTAGGATTTCCCGTAGGATCTTGTAGGTAGTCCTACTCGGGAAAAAATGAAATTTTCCTTTCCTGTAGACTGCTTGAGGGCCAAGTGTGACTTTTCTAGTGTGGAGCCTTGAGAATGTGAATGCTTCTATGCATGGGGATCAACATTTATTTCCTCATATGGGTGTTTCGAGTGAGGTGGTGTGCTGGCAGCCAAGGTACGAATATCTATTTTTGGACCGTTGGTCCCACTACCACATCATCATTCTCCTCACCTTGTAATCAACTCCCACTTCTGGCATTTGTAGCTTAACTAATTTCGACCTCATCCTTCTTTTCCTTGACTTGACTACTGCCACGTGTATAAGGACTAATTGCTTTCTCCTCGTTGATTGAATGAAGGTGGCCAAGTTAACTGGCTACGTTTCACTTATAAACCAAATATTTCACAACTTTTACATCGTTTGATCACATTATGCTAACAAGAGAGTGGAAGAAAGATACTTACCTGTAGTAATGATGCCTTCATGTTGTTTGTTAAATAATGAAGTCTTTTTTGTGTGTTGGTTGCATGTGATTTTCTCCTTTTTTTTATTGTCCTTTGATGATCTTATTTTATGTGCATGTACTTCGCATTGATGATGATCATCTTGATGCTATTGCTAGGCTCTGAAGGAGCTTCTTCTACCTCTAGATCTTCCATGCTTGAAGCTGACTGCAAGGCTACCATAGGATTTCCTATAGGATGTTCTGTAGCTGCTTCTCCCTCAAAATTATTAATCATTTTCTATTGTTGGAGCCTGAGGATGGTTGGCATGGGAAGAGAAGGGCTCTAGGGTTTTGTGAATGAGGAAAATACCCTTCAGGTGTTGTCCCCTTGCTCTTTGTCTTCATCCTCTTCTCTCTGTGTTTTTCTTTGAAAACAGATTTTTTTTTTTGAAATTGACTTTTTTGTAGCTTAACAAATCTTCAATCATGTTGGATGTAAACTGGTTGCCTTGGTCAGTGACCAATTCCCTATGGTACCCAAACTTGTAAAATACATTTTCCCTTAAGAACTCAGCCACCTTCTCCTTTGTTGCTACCTTGATTGCCTTAGTTTCAACCCACTTGGTCAAATGGTTAGTGCACACAATGATGTACTGATTTTTCTTAGAAGGAGGGTCAATAGGTCCAATGAAATCCATGCCCACTTGTCAAATGGTGTTATAGACATATTTGGGCACTTCAACCCCAATCTTATATGTCAATAAACTAGGGCTCATCAACCCCTAAAAGATTTGTTTCATACCCTAAAAGAACATGGTCCTCTGATTACATCATTCCCCAAACATTTCATGTGAAAAACCATCCAGAAATGGCATAAACTAAACCATACTAACTTCTACACTGGCCAGGTGCGATGCATACTAAGTGATACACTACTTAGGTGCGATGCATACTGATTAGGCCTTCTGTAGGGTGCGATGGGCAAGGATGGGCAAATGTCCAAAATAGTTTGCTAAGTGGATTCTCATGGGATCTTCTAGAAACTTTTCCTATGACACTTGCCTCTCTGAATTCGCCCAGGGATGAGTAAGAGGTCCATGAAATCTCCAAGTGGAACCAAATTCAACAAGTGGAATGACACTAATCAAAAACCCCAAAGATGACTCACACCCTTGCACACATCTATAAATGGATCCCTCATCTAAGAGATCCAGAGGCTAAAACATTGTGAATTGCAAGGAAGTGTTGATAGTTTGTATTTGAGAAAAGAGCATTGTATTGTTGGTGTGATCTTGCTATTTCATGAGGTGAAGAGGGATTGATGCTGGATCAAACAACTGGGTTGTAATTCTCCCTTCTATTTAATAAATTTGTTCAAGTTTTCTTCCATATGATTATGCAATTGTGAATGTTATCATTTGTGAATTCTATTATATGTTCATTATATATCTGATTATGTAGTGTTTATGTTGTAATGGATCAATATGCTTTGACGATTCTTTGTTACTCTGTTTCTACAGGTACTCTCCAAGCGGGATAACTACGGGGAGGAGTTGCAAGCTCTATCAAGGGGGAGAGAGATCAGATAAGGCATTAAGCAGAAGTTCTAGGTTGGTTCCTTTATCTTTCTCTTATCTATTATACATAGAAGAAATCGTGAATTTAAACTGTTGTTTCTACAAACCTAGAGGGCTAGTCATTTGAAATGACACTAGTTTTCCCAGAAACAAAATGGTGATTCCACTGGGGATGTTTACCCTTTTAAGGAACAACTGCGATGAGTGGTCTTGTTATCCAACCTTTTCCCAGAAATGACCATGTTTTGAGAAGTTCCAAGCTTACCCGGAACCAGTTGCTACCCTAAACACCACTTGTTCCTCAAAATCGAATCTCCTTTAAACCCTTTTCATACTCATTAAATATGAAAATATTGTCGAGCAATTGGCCTTTCCATCTTGTTAAAGTGATTGGAAGTGCCATCGCTCCTGTACATTTTGTTATTTTTCTGACCTGAGGGATTATCTCACGAAAAAGTTCGAGCACTTGTCTTTTTCGGCTCGTTAAAGTGATTAGAAAAGTCATCCATTTCGTATTATTTTATCCTTTTTAAGACTTAAGTTATTATTCTACGAAAAGGAACTTCTGGAGTTTCCTTTTTGTCCCTTTTCAAACTCTCTAAACATGAAAAGGATCAAGTTATCCTTGTCATTAAACTTGTTAAAACAATAGTGACAAACTCGTCCATTCTAGACGAGACAGAGTTTCTTTTTCGTTGTTTTTCAAACTCTCTAAACATGAAAAAGACCAAGTTATCTTTATCATTAAACACGTTAAAACAATAGAGACAAACTTGTCCATTCTAGACAAGAATGAGTTTCACTGTCGCTAGACTCGTTAAAACATAGTGACAGGTTTACCCGAAGGGAAAATTATAGAACAAGCATATGTTATCCTCCTCAAGCTTGACAAAAATAAAGAGGTACTGGTCAGCAATGACTGGGGAAAAAGGGAAAAAAACTTGAAGAAATTTATGGTAGCAGGTCGCTCTTGAACATGACACTTTCACTCCATCACCATTATTGAGTTGGGTTGGGTTATTCCATTCACCAGTCATCTCATCAATGGTCTTCCACACCATCCATCTTTTGGGGTTAATGCTACCAATCCATCTTAGTGTCACCGACATGTTCAAGAGAAGTCATTCAATTGAGAAACCACAATCCAGTTAATGCCTCATCGACTGCAATACCTTCAACCTTCATTTTTCATGACTATCATTCCTGAACCTTGTGTCATCAGATTGTTTTCACCTCCAGGAAATATTTTGCTTCGTTTTGTGTCATAGATGTGGGATACATTAAGGCCCTCCTACGACGAGTCACTTCTTGTTGACATTAGCTCATTATCCAAGAATTTGACTTAGAAACACCCCTTTCAGTACTTTAAAGCTTGCATGCCTCAATGGCAAGTTTCTCACTTCCAGCGACAGGTTGAAATCAATGGCCTTCGACCGAAAGATTTTGCGTGGTGTTCGACATCGGATCATATATTCACACCACGTGAATTATAATGTAGTACCTTAAGGGTCATTATCATTATCGGTGATTCCTCTTGTGTCGGTTAACAACTCACATTATTGGCTGGTAATTAGGCAATGTCTTTCCATGTTCGACTTCAGAACATCTCCTCACATGGATTGACTGGTACATCGGGGGAAGATTGAATGAGTTTGAAGACCCCAGATCTAGTTTCATCCATCCTAGCTACGATATATTCAGGGATATAAAAACATCAAATGTACAAAGATGCTGCAAAGATGGTCATCCAAACCAAGGATGATGACTCTACATCTGAAGAATCACCAATCTACATCTGCAGACAACTATCTGTTCTATGTACATGAAATGAATTTATAAAACTAAGCATGGGAATGCCCGCCTCAACTAGATCATGAAAATTATATTATGATGATATATTGTATTGTATCTTATACATGTCACCTTCCAATTCAAAACCTCAGATCTTCATGATAAAGCATTTCACCCGACATCAAGATTTACGACTTCATGCTTTAGGGGGCAACTGTTATAGACATATTTGGGCACTTCAACCCCAATCTTATTTGTCAATAAAATAGGGCTCGTCAACCCCTAAAAGAGTTGTTTCATACCATAAAAGAACATGGTCATCTGATTACATCATTCCCCAAAATTTCCACCTAAAAAACCATCTAGAAATGGCCTAAACTGAACCACACTAACTGCTACACTGGCCAGGTGCGATGCATACTAAGTGATACATTGCTCAAGTGCAATGCATACTGATTAGGCCTTCTGTAGGGTGTGATGGGCGAGGATGGACAAATGTCCGAGACAGTTTGCTAAGTGGATGCTCATGGGATCTTCTAAAAACTTCTCCTATGACACTTTCCTCTCTGAATTTGCCTAGGGATGAGTAAGAGATCCAAGAAATCTCCAAGTGGAACCAAATGCAACAAGTGGAATGACACTAATCAAAAACCCCAAATATGACTCACAAACTTACACACATCTATAAATGGATCCCTCATCTAAGAAATCCAGAGGCTAGAATATTGTGAATTGCAAGGAAGGGTTGATAGTTTGTATTTGAGGAAAGAGCATTGTATTGTTGGTGTGATCTTGCTATTTCATGAGGTGAAGAGGGATTGATGCTGGGAGGATGATTCTGGATTAGACAACTGGGTTGTAATTCTCCCTTCTATTTAATAAATTTCTTCAAGTTTTCTTCCATATGATTGTGCAATTGTGAATGTTATCATTTGTGAATGCTATCATATGTTCATTATATATCTAATTCTGTAGTGTTTATGTTGTAATAGATCAATATGCTTTGACGGTTCTTTGTTACTCTATTTCTAAAGGTACTCTCCAAGTGGGATAAGTACAGGGAGGAGTTGCAAGCTCTGTCAAGGGGGAGAGAGAACAAGTAAGGGATTAAGCGGAAGTTCCAGGTTGGTTCCTTTGTCTTTCTCTTATCTATTATACATAGAAGAAATCATGAATTTCTTTAAATTGTTGTTTCTAGGGTAGCTGCCAAACCTAGAGGGTTAGTCATTTGAAAAGACACTAGTTTTCCTAGAAACAAATGGCTCAAAAGTCACTTGAGGTCACAAAGGAATTTCATCCCTTGGAGTAGGCTTTCCCATCCTTTGGCAGTGATCACACCGACTAATATATCTTCTCACATCCTTATGAAGAGTGGGCCAATAATAACTAGCTTGTAACACCTTGAATGTTGTCCTCTTAGCTACAAAGTTACCTCCACAAGGCCCATCATGACAAGTCAGAAGGATGTCAAAGAATTCCTCCTCCCTAACACATCTTCTCAGAATTTGATCCGAGCCTAGTTTTAAGAGGTTGCCCCTAATGCAAGTAAATAGGGTGCTCTTCCTCACAATCTTGCTTTTCTCTTTGGGGGACAAACTCGGTGGGAAATGTGTAGAAACCAAATAGTTTCCTATGTCATCAAACCATGGAGAGAGAATTGAAATGGTGAATAAGTGTTTATTCGGTAACTGATCATCAACCATTCCTTCCTCCCCTGCAGGCAAAGTTAATCTGGACAAAAAATCTGCAACAACGTTTTCCTTGCTAGGCTTATCAACAATAGTTAGATCAAACTGTTGTAATAAAAGTAACCATCTAATAATCCAGGCATTCACATAAGGTTTATTCATTAAATATTTAATTGCAGCATGGTCAGTATGTACAAATGTTTGATAACTTGTAATGTAATTCCTAAATTTGTTCAAAGAATGCACAACAACCACGAGCTCCTTTTCGGTCATTGCGTAGTTCAATTCGGACTTTGACAGATTCTTACTGATAAATTAAATGGCATAAGGCAATTTGGCATCTATCTAGCCTAGAGCTGCTCCTATGGCTTTGTTTGAGGCATCAGCATGTATATGCAAAGGAAGGGCCCAATTTGAGCCTTAGAGAATAGGTGCAGTGGTTAACTTGTCCTTCAGGGTGTCCAGGGCCTCTTGATAGCTTTTTGACCATATAAACTCAGAGTATTTGGCCAACAACCCAAATAAAGGAGAAGCTAACTTGTTGAAGTCTTTTATAAACCTCTGATAGTATCCATCTAAACTTAGAAAACTTCTGACATCTCTATGCGTTTACGGAGGTGGGACCCTTTGGATGATGGATATTTTGTTTGGGTCCACCTGCAGTCAATGCTGGGATATTGAATGACCTAGGACAATTCCTTCAGTCATCAAGAAATCACATTTTTTGGGACTAAGGGACAGGTTCATTTCAATGCATTTGTTTAGCACCTCACCTAAGTTGGATAGAGCCTCTTGCAAATCACACCCATAGGGTGTAAAATCATGCATATAAATCTCTACTGCATCATGGACTAGCTTGGAAAAGATACCCAGGACTACTCTCTGGAAAATAGTAGGGGCATTTTATAGGTCAAAAGGAAGGACCCTCTAGGCAAAAGTACCTCAAGGAAGAGTGAAGGTGGTTTTATCCTCGTCTTCTGGGCTGATATGGATTTGAATATACCCACTGAACCCATCTAGGAAAGAGAAAAACTTTATCCTTGCCAGGCCATCTAGCACTTGGTCAATCAAAGGTAGAGGGAAATGGTCCTTCTTTGTGGCTTTGTTTAACTCTTTGTAATTGACAGAAATCCTCGACTTTCCATTTTTATTTGGAACCAACACCAAAGGAGAGACCCACTCACTATCTGAGATAGGGTAAATGAATCCTACATCTAGCAGCTTTTGCAGTTCTTGTTTAACTATATACCTGAGAGCTAGATGCATTCTCCTTTGGGGTTGTCGGACTGGTTTGCAACCTTCTTTGATATAAATGTGGTGAGTACACACCTAGGAGTGTACTCCCTTCATTTCTTTGTAACTCCAAGCAAAGGCATCCAAATGTTCCTTTAGCATGTTGCACAACTTTTCTTCTTGGTGTACAGAAAGAGATGGGTTGCTTTTCAAAGTTCTATCATAGCCGAATTCTATGGTTTTGACACGGGTAGGGTTTGAATCAGCTAAGCATAAATCAATCAGATGGTTGTTCTAGGTTTGCCTTACTACATCTAAGGACAATGTGTTGGGAGTTGGACTTTGGAGTATGTGTTCAATCAAACCATCTTCATCTGGTTGTCCTCCTCCCATGGTTGTTTTCAAGGTATAGAGTCGGGCTGAATAAAATTCATCTTCTTCCTCCTCCTTCAATCATAAAGGTGAGTCATGTTCTAGAGATTCCTGGGAAGGAGGGTATAGGAACAACTACTTGGACATATGCCCATTTTTTATAGTCATATTTCGAGCCCTGCAACTAATGTAGGCATCGGAAGTGGCTAACCAAGGCCTCCCTAGGATGAGAGGGTAACCAATAAGCTTGGAATTAGGCTAGAGAACTAGAAAATCTACAACGCACTCCCAAGAGTCAATGGAGACCATCACATCCTCCACAATACCCTCAGGGGCATTCTGGAATGGTCGGCAAGGTGCAAGACTACTGTGGTCTTTGTCAATGAACCTTGGAGGTTGAGGTTGAGCATGGTGTCCTTGGTCATTAAATTAATGGCAACCCCAAGATCAATAAAAGTGTGTGGGACAATGGTGCCATTGATGTGCACATCTACTATAGGACTTCCAGGGTCCAAATACTTTGGACAAATTACTTGCCCTAACATTAAGTCAGACAACAGTCCAATGATATTAATGGTTGGGGCATCTCTTTTTTGCCTCCCTGGATGTTTGAAGTACCTCTCCTTAATCAACTTGTTGTAAATAGGTACATCTTTTATAGCTTGGAGAAGTGGAATTTTGACACAGATTTTTCAACTCTCCCAAAAGTTCAGTCTCTTCAAGGGTAGGCTGGATTGGTTGAGTTAATCTCTCAGGAAAGGGTGGTGGATTTAATTTAGGCATGCTTTCCTCTCTTTCTTCCTCACTCTCCCTAGGTGGAGGTAGAGGTTGGTTTTCCGGGAGTACTCTCCTAGATCTCAGGTTGATTTCCTGAATCTCCACAACATAAGCAGGATAAGATGTCTCTCCATTGTATACTTGTTGTGCTTGTCTGTTGTTCGGGTTCGGATTTGGCGGGGCAGACATCTGGGGTTGTTTAGGTGGAGCAGGGTGTAAAAACTATGGTTGAGCAGGTGGTAAAGGCAATAAAGCTGGAGCATTGTTGTATGGGGGCCTCCACCCCTGGGGCGGTGCATTCAACTGAGGCTGTGGTGGATCATATGGTTGAAATGACTAGCTAGTGAGCTAGGAATGATACTAAAGTGAAAAGTGTTGGTGCACTAAGATGTCTTTTTACTGGCAATCTTAATTCCTACATTAATTTTCAACCCAAGGGAAGTATTTTTATTTCAAGAGTGTAACACTATATATGTAGTGAATTCGGAGGTTAACTAATAAAAATCCTTGAAATTGCTAATGAATATCTCTTCAAACTTAATCCAAACAATTCTAAAAGAAGTAACTCTGAAAAAAATTCATAACATACTTTGCAATTCTACTTAACCTATTATGAAAGAAAATGAATCTGAATACAACTGTAAAGAATCACACTTCGAAGCCTTAAATGGAATTGAAACTAACTAACTCAATCATTAAAGAGAACTGCAAAAATTGAACAACAAATCTTAATTGAACAGTAACTGATAATTGAACATCAAATGATAATAGAACAACAAATGATATATGAACAACAAATAACTATATTATGGAAAGCGATCAATTGTATCTCTCAAATCTATGATAACATTACTTGGAATGAACAACGATCTAATGCATAACCAATTCAATCAAAAGCATTACTCATATATAACACATGGTTAAATCTGAATCTCAAATGAACAACAAAAGAAAATCGAAATCGACAATCCTCATGATAATCGAAATGATATTAACTTAACATTAACAAAGAGTAAAGTATAAAATAGAAAATATTATAGCACAGGTGAAGCAGTAGATCTTCTCTTGACTGGGCCCAAGGTCGCCAGAAGTCTCCGCTATGAGATACTCAGAATATAATTATGATTTAAACGTAGTCTTCTTCATTAAAACAGATAACAGAGTTACAACATCACCAAAGTAACAATATTATATGTCCAAAATAATAATTACAAACTGTAAATTTCTGAACTAGTCTTGTAGTTTGCCTTTCGGCCTTACATATAACAATTAGAAAAGTAAATAGATAAAAGTGAATCCTCGGGATCAGGGAATCCTGAGGATTTTTCAATACTCGATATGATTCTATCATAAAATAACATCGGTCTGCCTGCTCTTCCACTGTCCTGCCTTGCCTCTGATGCTGTCTTTTTCCTTTATGAGGTGCTATTGTTCTGTCGATTGAATAACTATCATCCAATTCGTGTCTTTTGCACATAAAGATAGTAAAAATTAGTTTTTCCTGCTTAGATTCGTCTAATTTGTTACTGATTACTTTTACCCAACTTTAGTTGTTATTTTCTCTACTTTTATTCATAAAAAAAAGATAATGATGTGAGGATGAGTGCTAAATAAAGCTATTTACAAGGAGAAGACATACCTTATTCTTGACCCAACATACTCCCCAACTTACCTTATTGCATGTCCTCGTGCAATTAAATGGTTTAGGTGCAACTGAGTTATGGAATAGACAAGATATACTTCCTCCTTATAAACTCTAGAGCCATTTTTCTTCATAAGTGCAACAAAAGCCTAGTTTACTACTTGATCCTTCAAGTTGTAGTCACTACGGTACTTATCTGGAGGATACCATATGATTGGGGTTCTATTTCGACATCCTATCCATTCAAGCCCCATGTTTAAGACCATTTTATTGTATTTATGGAAATGAGAGGAGGCATATTTAAAGTTCCAGTATCCAAATGGTTCTCTGTTTCTAACAATATTGTTGGAGACTTCCCACCTTTGTTTGGCTACAGACAAGGCTTCTTCCTTGATCTCTTGGAAGTACTCCTTCCTAGCTTGTATAATATATGTGTGGAACTGCCCTAATTGGCCCACAACATTGGCTCGCTTCATAAATCTCTTGTGCCTGACAAAGAGATGTAGGGATTTGGTAGGTTCCCCCCTAACCCATAGGTCGATGCCATATTCATGCTTTCTAAAAGTATTGTGGGCCTTGTCCCACTTGAGTTGGTTAGTAGCAAAGCAAATAAATGCCTGGAATTGCCGACATCCCCTATAAAGAGGCCAGGGTTGTTGTCTCTGTCATCTTCTAAAAATAAATTGTACAAGTAAAGTTCACACAGGAGACATTGTACCTTCTCATTTTGCTCTCTAAAGCACTTAACAAAGTCTGGGGTAGTTTTGATTTCCATAGACTTGCGAGCCTTAACAACTTTGATTTTCAGCAGGAGGTACCTTTCTAGGAGGAATAATGCATAGTTTGTAGCAGGAGATTGACATGACAGGGAGTTTGAATAAAGAGAGCATATAGTCTCCAACTTCTCTTTAGCCTTTTGTAATTTGTCCTATGCTTTCTCAACCCTTTTCTGTTCAGCCTTGTACTGAGCGAAGGTCTCATCCTCAGTAGTTGTGAGTGCCTCAAACTTTTTCCTTAATTCTTTATGCACACGTAGGGGCACTATTTCCTCTTTGGGTTGAGTTAATTCATGTGAACCTTCAGTAGTTCATTTTGAAATCTCCTAATAAATGCCTCCCTTACTAAGGGAATGTAAGTAGGTGCCTCCTTTGTTTGGGCTTCATTATCTTGTGTCTACATAGGCTTAGCTTGGACAACAACCTCGACTACTTCTTGAGTTATCCAAAAATCAATTGGGATGCTTTCTTCAGCATCAGTTTGAACGACAATGTTCACAGTAGGGTAGTCCATTTGGGTCTCCTATGGGAAAACACAGGGGTCTTCAGTCTGCATTTCACTATCTTCTAGAAAATATGGCTATGTCTAAGTTTCCTTTGAATAGACCAAAAGAATCTCAGTTTGGGTTTCAACATCTTTTCCAGAACAATGTTTTGTCTGTGTCCCTGTGGTCTCCATTTCCACTTTCAATTTTATGGCTCTGATTGCTTATTTTAACCACTATCATAGCTGCCCAATTATTCTCTTCTGTTTTCTATAATTTTTAAGCATTTTTCTGAGCCTGTGCTTGTAGGTCTTCTTTATTGTGAGACATTCAACCGACGATGGTGAAACTGCATTTTCCTCAATTTCTTGCTCAGGTGGTATTGTGTCGGCATCATGGAGGGTTTCAATTAGAACTGTATACACAGATGGAGCTTCACCTTCTAGCACTTCTTCATCATGGATTTCTCTCTAAGGAGATCCAAATAGAATGGTGTCTCCTGAGCAATTATCCTTCTTCGGGCTTTCTTTTGGGTAAGCCTCTTCCTCAGGGGAGTTAAAAAATTAGCATTTCCTAGTTGATTTTCATCTCCCAGGGTTTCATCTGCAGGATTTTCTTCAGTTGGGGGGTCCACTGGACCGATATTTTCTGTTTGATTTTCTTCTCTAATGTCTTCCTCTTCATGCACCTCGGCTTCAAGGGTTTTTTCCATAGAAGGGACAAGTTTCCTCTGTTCTTCCAAAAAATCAGTAAATGGCAGGGTTTGATCATAACTAGGGCTGTCAGTAGAGGAAAACTAGTTGGGGGTACAATTATGTCCTTCAACATTCTCAGATTGTTCTCTTCCCTCACCAAATATCCCCATGTTTTCCAATACCCTGGACACCTCTTCCTCGTAGTCTTGCAAAGGGGAATTTTGTGGGCTTAGAGGTGGTGTGTGAGACAGCCCGAGTATGTTGTTGGGACTTCACCCGCATAGAGCACCTACGTTTTGCTGGGTTCAAGGGCATAGAGGAATTCTTCCTTTTCATTGTTCTTCTCAGACTTGGGGTTCTTGGCCCTTGTTGTTCTATTGCTCTGTTTTCTGGAGGTGGGACCAGAGTAGGATTTACAATATTATCCCAGGTTAGCTGCTGTTGGGCTAGTCATGCATGACAATCAATTTGATCAGTCCATGATGACTAATGACTGTGTGTGGGTCCTTAGATTTCCTAACTCAATGAGTGACATCATGCAATAGGGAATTGAAATAAAACGGAAAACCAACTGGAATTTTCTATTTTGGGATGGCTAACAATTTGAGTTAGCAGGGCTTTACCACATCCTATCGATCGTCACATGTGATTTACCTTTGCAAAATTACTTCCAAATCCTGACATGGCTATCTTAATGCTGAAGGGTGAATCCCTTTCCCTGTTCGTAACAATTCCTCGCTTGGGTCCTGGAATATTGCGACCACATTGTACAAAAGGACGTGTTTATCTGTCTATTTTGTTCCCTCGGCTGGAAGTCAAGTGACTTTGGCTATGATTGCTTCAGAGACCTTTATGTCCTTGCCTCTTACTGTGGTGCTACCATTCTGCAGCAATTTGAGTTTCATCTCTTCGTGAAATCCCTTCAATTTATTCAGATACTGCATCCAGCCAGCACGCTTCAGAATTGCACGAGCTTGGTCTGATACCATGAGCATTGTGGCTTCATTTCGAATAGCTCTACCTCCCATGGCTACTATTTTCCTGTGTCTAGTTCACTTGCATGCACTTCTCTTCCACTTTCTCAGTTTAGAACAACATCAAAGAACGTTAAAGGAATTAACAAGAAAATGACGTTGTTTTGGGAATTAACAACATATACAGTCAAGTCATTTTTCGCGTCAGCAATATTTGACACAGGCTCATAATCAATCCACATTCCATCTATAATGGTTGTCGTCCTTTGTCCAATCAGAAATACTTTGATAATTATTACGCATACCCAATCATCATGCAACCCTTTACCCAGAAATCAATTTAATAATTATCACACAATTATCCATAACTGTCACACATGTTGTTCATACGTGGACCATCCCCCCTTCAATGAGAAAAGGGCGTCCATGTCTGCCAAGCATGTGTAAAACAAGAGAAAAAATGGGTAATTCATAAATGCAGGAAACCAATCTATAAAAGCGGCGTGCTATATGACAAAGAAATTAAAGCAATACACGTATCAGAGGTGAAATGGCCGAAAAATAGAAACAGAGATGTAAATCATTATGTCAAAATATTTTCACCTTAAGTGGTATTAGTAAGAAATGCATAATCGACAGTAAGTATTAATGACTGTCATAAAGTGATTGGACAAATATAATATAATGAATATATAACATAAGTTACCATGCATGTTGGCTTGTAAGATTGATGCTCAAATGGGAAATTTCCTCTAGAAACAAATCCATAGGTGGTAATATAATAGAGAGCATTTGGCAGTGTAAGATAGTACTCTGATACCACAAGCGGAGCCACTACTGCCAGCAAGCATTCATAGCCTCGCCAGGGTTGCTTTTTAACCCCACAAATGAGCCAGAGTGCTCCTTTTAGTATGTAGATGATTCTTTCGTTTCTTGCCATAAAGAGACCACTATGCTAGCATGGTGACAAAATAATCATAGTGCTATTCACCAAGGTATAACAAAGTGATCAAGCTAGATTGTGATGAGACCCCCTGCCATTCTAACAATTGTAATTATCATGTAGGTCATTACATTGGTTTGGTGGCCAAAATGGAATGTCACCTATCACATCCTTATGATCATGGTAGATTGGCTCATGATGAGACCCCTTATCCTCTTTTTTTTGCATTTTCATATTTTTATGCTTTTATTGTAAAAAGAGGTAGGCTCATTTACTCAAGAGTCAGGGATGGTATAAGAAGTAAGAAAAATGCCAATGAAAGATTATACTTTTACCCCCATATCATCATATCAAATGTATTTATCCATTTTAAAGTGTGAAAAATAAGGCAACATGGTTTTAAAATGAATCATTTTATGATGTGTCCAAAGAAAATATGTTGAACCAGTCATTATAGAGATGCACCATGTCAGATTTTAAATAAAGATAACCATCAAAAGGCTTCATAGGTCATAATGGTATTGACATTACTGTTTTTCTTTATGTTAGGCACAAATCCACTCAAAGGGTGTTTATTCAAAACATAAAAGAAAAAGAAAGATGGCAAAATGACTGATGATGAAACAATAAAAGAAATCATAGTTCTTCCTACAAAAAACACAAAAAGTGTTGTTCAATTGATTAAACAACAACCGTTCAAACAATTGAACAAGAAAATCGAAAAGAAAAGAAAATTGTTGTTCAACTGATTGAACAACGATCGTTCAATCGTTTGAACAAGAAATTGAAAAGAAAAACAAAAATGATGATCAATTGATTGAAAAACAAGTGTTCAATCATTTGAACAACAAAATTGAAAAGAAAAAAATGTGAAAGTGTTGTTCAATTGATTGAACAACAATGGTTCAATCGTTTGAACAACAAAATAAAAAATGTAAAAGTGTTGTTCAATCAATTGAACAACAAAAATAAAAAAATACAAAAACTTGTTATTCAATTGATTGAACAACAATCGTTCAATGATTTGAACAACAACATAAATACAAAAATAAGTGTTGTTCAATTGATTGAACACCAACCATTCAATCGATTAAACAACAACACACACACAAACATAAGTGTTGTTCAATTCACTGAACAACAATTGTTCAATTGATTGAATAACACTTACCAAAAATAAGAAAAATATCATATTTACATGGTGATGCCTACTGAATTGCAATCAATCAAAAAAAAAATATGCATTATTTACAATTTAAAGAAAAACAGAATTTTACGAAGGAAAAGCTACCAGGTCATCAATCCCTACAGCTAAGATTTGCATGGAGGGGTCCTCGCGTACCTGCTCGCAGAAAGACTCCTTGGTGAGTAGTTTGTGATAGATACGCACTCGATGCCCATTCACCTTGAAAGAATGGCCAGACCTGTTAATGGTAGTCAAAGTGAGAGTACCATTGTTATGTACTTCTTGAATTTCATAAGGGCCAAGCCATCTTGTTTGCAACTTGCTCAGAAAATCATGGAATCTAGAGTCATGGAGGAGTGCCCAATCCCCTTTTTGAAACGTATTCTTTTTGATAAGGATACCATGCCACTTTTCCCTTTGTTGCTAAATAATTGCAATCCATTGTAGAGCAAGCAGTCAAGCCTCGTCTAGTTTGCTGATTTGTTGAAGTCACTGGGTTTGGGCTTCTGTTAAATCCAGTCCCACTTCTTGAGCCGTTCTTAGAGTCTGTATTTCGAATTCAATCAAAATAGGTTCTTTGTTGAACATGAGTTGGTACAGAGAGTATCTAATAGTATTCCTCCAAGTCATGCAATAGGCCCATAAGGCCTCTGGCAGTCTAACAGTCCAGTCTTGCTGATCTGTTGAGACTGTCTTGGTTAGAATTGCTTCAATGACCTTATTGGTGCTTTTGACTTTCCCGTTCACCTGTGGGTGATACGAGGAAGTGATCCTGTGTGTAATGTGATGATTTCTGAGAGTGGTTGTAATCTTGTGTCCTACAAATTTCCCTCCCCCATTTGTTATCACTTCCTGTGGTAAACCATACCGCATGAATAACCCAAAGAGGAAGTTAATCACAACTTTCTCTATAGATCTTGGTAAATCTACTGTTTCCACCCATTTTGTCACATAATTTGTGGCAACCAGTATGTAGGATTTTTGATTTCATGGTGAATGGAATGGGCCAACAAAGTCCAATGTCCATCATTCGAAGGGTTCTATGACTAGTTGGGGCTGCAACGACATTTCATTAGATTGGCTAGGTCAGCCCATCCTTTGGAAACTATCACAAGCCTCGGCATATTTCTTAGCATCCTTAAAAATAGTGGGCCAATAAAAACCCATCTGTAGTACCTTATGCCCTGTCCTTCGATCTGTGAAGTGTCCCCCATAGGGCTCATCATGGCAATCCTTCAGGATGTCATAAATCTCATCCTCACAAATGCATCTGCATATACACATATCAGACCCTGTGTGAAAAATATATCCGCCAATCCAAGAGAATCAGGTGTTGCATTGGACGATCTATTTCCTTTCCCTTGCTATCAAATGCATGGGTAGATACCCCACTGTGAGATAATTTTCCACTTCTGCATACCATGGAGACTTGACTGCTATAACAAACAAATGTTCATCTGGAAATTGGTCGTCTACTGCCAGTGGATCATTTACGTTCGGAACTCGAGACAGAAAATCAACAGCTGGGTTTTGCTTCCTAGGACGATCTTTGATAGTGATTTCAAACTCCTACAAGAGCAATAGCCAATGAGTTACTCGACCATTTGTGGTAGGTTTGTTAGCTAAATACCGAATCGCAGAGTGATCAGTATACAAAAAAACCTGGTAGCCATTTATATCATGTCTAAATTTGTTTATGGCATAAATGACAGCTAAGAATTATTTTTCTGTTACTCTATAATTAAACTCTACAACATCAATATTTTTGCTAATGTAATATATAGCATAAGGTTTTATGTGCTCCTCCTAGCCGAGGACAGCGCCTATCGTTGCATCCGATGCATCCATGGATATGTGAAGAGGAAACTCCTAGTTTGTTCCATGTAATACTGGTGCCGTCAAGATTAGTTTCTTTAAACCTGTAAAAGTTGTGTCACATTTGTCAGATCACTTGAAATCAACATTTCCAGTTAAAGCATATAAAGCTGTAACAATTTGTGAAAAGTTTTTAATAAACCTACGATAATAGTCTGCATATCCTAGGAAGCTACATACCTCCGCCTGAGTAGAGGGTGTAGGTAAATAAATAATTACCTGTATTTTTGTTGGATCTACCTGTATCCCTGCTACAGAAATATAATGTCCTAATATTATGCCTTCTATCATCATCGTGTGACACTCGACATTTCTTAAACATAACCTGGTATCAATGCATCGTTCTAAAACCTTTTCTAATGTTTGCAGTTCTTGATCAAAGTCATCCCCATATGGAGTAAATTCATCCATATATACTTCAAGTCCATCATTTACCAGATCATAAAAAATGCTGAGTATAACTCTTTGAAATGTGGTTGGGGCATTGCATAAGCCAAATGTTAACACTCGGTAAGCGAATGCACCCCAGGGATAGGTGAAGGTTGCTTTGTCTTGGTCTTCAAGTGTGATTTGAATCTCATTGTAGCTGCTGAAGCCATCTAGAAAGGAAAAGAACTACTTCCCTACCAAAGTATTAAGGACTTGATCAATAAAGGGAAGAGGAAAGTGATCTTTCTGTGTTTCCTTATTCAATTCCTAGTAATCCACACAGATATGCCACTTCCCATTTTTCTTAGGGATGACCACCAATGGAGAAACCCATTTTCTATCCGAAATAGGATAAATGAAATTCACATCCAACAGCTTTTGTAACTCTTCTTTCACAATGTCCTTGAGATGTGGTTTCAATCTCTGCTGAGGTTTTTGGATACGACAAGCATCCTTTTCAGTATATATGTGATGTGTACACAACTGTGCATCTATACCCTTCATGTCAGGATAATCCCACGCAAAAGCTACTTTATATTTTTGTAGGACCTGAATGCGCTTTTGTTGTTGATCACTCTCCAGACTATCATTAATATTTAAAACTTTGCCTAGTTCAATTTCCATAGGCTTGATGTTATGAACAACAGTCATCTGGATGTGATGATCATTGGTATTCTTCAAAGGATATTCTAAGGCATCATTATCCAGAATTGCTTTTAACATTTGATACTTTACATTGCTCACATTAGCTAGCTGATTGATAAAGTTTTTTATAACGTCATCTTCAGTATAATCTTTGAATTCAAGTGCCTCTGCTACTGTGAGTGGTGAACAGATGCTTTCTTATAGGTATGCTGGTGCTTGTTTACATATTTTTACAATGGGCAGACTTGGTTTGGCAAGGGGATATAAAACAAGATTTTTTATAGAATCCCCCTTTTGAGTAGTCATACTGCCCTCTCCGCAGCCTATATATGCATCATTTATTGCCAACCAAGGTTTATAACAATAAAATCTACTAGATACTCCTATGAATCAATAGAAACCATAATATCATGTAAAGTTCCTTCCAGCCTTACCATCGAATGATCAACAAGTTCTAGTAAGGTGGTGGTTGGTTCCAAGGTTGTAATACCAAGTGCTTGACAGGTTTCCGCTATTAAAATGTTAATGGATTCACCCAAATCAACTAGCATATTGGGAAAAGAGTAGCCATATATTTGCACTGTCACTACGTGGTTCCCAGGATTTTCATACTTTACTAGAGTTTCCCCTCCAAATAGTAAATCAGATAAGGTTCCTACAACATGAATGGTGGGTGAAGCTTTTGCTTTCCTCACAGGCTACTTTACACATAGCTCTTTAATTATTTTAGCATAGATGGGAATGTCCTAGATGGCCTGGAGGAGAGGAATTTTTATACAAAGATTTTTTAGTTCCCCTACAAGATCAAAATCTGGGTAAACAATCAGCTTAGGTATCGTTAACCTTTCGAGGAACGAGGGAGAAGTGACTACAAGTTCCTTAGGATCTTTTTGTTGATTTGTCACTTCTTCTTGTTTTATTTTGGTATCAATTATAGGTGGTGGTATATGTACATGTGGTGTTTCGATCTCAATTGATGTCTAGTCCATGCTTTCCTTAGGGGTGATGATACATCATAACCTTAATCTCAGTTCATTACATTCTTTTTGTTCAATTTCATAGTCTCATCTTTCGACATTCTGCACCAGCTGAACAAGACTCTTATTGGGATTCAAATTCGGTTGAGCTGGAAATTGAGGGCACAGAAGAGGTTGAGGATTTCGCTGTAATGGATAAGGAGCTGATACTACATGTTGAGGTTGAGGACCCATCCCCATAGGAGTATTGTATATTCCCAAAGGTCGCTGCCAATTTGTAGACCAATTTGGATTTTGAGAAGTAGAGGCAGGCCACTAGGATGGATAGGGATTACCTTGCCAAACCGGAGTAAAATGAGAATTTGGCCAACCATTACCCAGAAAGGATTGAGTTGGCCATGGTGTCATAGTGAATGGCTAAGATTTCCAATTCGAGTAAGGTGATTGGCCTTGCCATGCTGCCCCAGGGTTTTTTTGCTAATTAAACAATGAAAAAGGAAAGAACTAGGATGCGTCTTATGACATACTTGTAGGTTTAGCCTACCACTGTTGACACTGGTTCATTAGATATACTGGCTCTGTCTCTTCTTATTCTTCCTTGAACATTGCTTTCAGCCCTGGAAGTGATGGACATTGTTCAGTGGCATGATCCTTGGTACAAATAACACATGTTTGGACCATGTCTAATGGACACTCCTGTTGGTTGTGCTTCTTTCGACAGCGTGGGAAAAAAACGACCAAGTTTTATTCTGCTAAGGCTTGTTTTTGTTTAGCCTGTAGGACGTCTAGCTATGTCATGGGGGTGCCCAAGATGTTCGTATTTAAATCTTCCAGGATGTCCTGATTTCCATCTGTGTTATGCCTCCACTATGTGGTTTGTTTCCCTCGCTCATGGGATCTCAGCTTCCTTCTCCTGTGCGTGTTCTTCCTTGCGAACACCTGATACACAAGCAAACAATTCCATCATGATATTCTTGAGAAATATCCCCTTTCCCCATTAATTTTAGAGTTTATATCGGCTCTTCTTTCATTCCTTTAATTAAGATAGCTCTTAAGACTTCTTTTGGTAAGGTGATGTGTGGAGATCTCTGCAAATTATAGTGAAACCATTCAATGTATTCTTCTAGAGTTTCATTATCCTTTGTAGCCATCTTAAAGATTTCATCTTTTAGCTCCATAGTCTTGCAAAAGTCCTAGTACTTGTGAGGAAGGAAGTCTTCATATCATCCCAATAATTAATAGTATGCCCACCCAGACCCATGAATCATCTTAAAGCTGCTCCTTTCAGAGTAGAGGGGAAGAATTTTAGCTTTTGAGGGTCAGTGGTGTAGTCATACCATCTACAGAGGACATCAAATTCAAAAAGGAAGGCATCATGATCCTCTGTGATCATCCCATGAAAAGTTGGGATGCTCTGTAGAGGAATAGCCTTCATGGGGGCATTAGCCACTTGGTCGACTATGGGGTATTCCAATGTCGAGGTTTGAACTTGAGGTGGTTTATTTGCCATTTGGTCAAATATGTGCCAATATCCTTCAAAGATTTGAGGGGGTGCTTTTTGAGTAAGAGGAGGATTAGAAATCCAGATTGGTTTTACAGCACTGCCTAGATCTAGGATCATAGGAGATCCTTGTCCAAACAACTGAGGTCCTGCCTTAGTAGTTCCATTGGTTTCTCCCTCTCCTTCTCTTAAGTTACACGATTTTCCCTCTTGTATAGGATCAAAATGTAAATTTGTTGTATCTTGAAGAATCTGTTTAGATCCTCCAATTTGGCTTTGAAACTCAGCCTAAGTTGTAGATGGTGAGCTTGCTTCCCGAGGGATTATAATAGGACTTTTTCTAGATACAACCCAAAATCCTACTGATGGTTGAGACTATACTTTTCTTACAATTTCGTTTATAAAGTAGTTCTCCCAAGGTTCACCGATCCCTTGGGTTTTGTGGATTTAGGTGGGGGGTTCTGATATTTTTCTATCTTTCTATTCCTAGTCATTCATAAAAACCTATTCCTACTTAACCTCTAAGCTTTTGCTGAAAAGCGATTTGGTAATCAAGCACTTTACTTGCTAGGTATGCAGGTTCTTACCTCCTGTTTTTAAAACCCAATTCTTTTGTAGCAAGATAAAAAGGAAATCACTTTGAAACACTCTCCCCAACAACGGTGCCAAAGTTTTGGTGCACTAATATGTCTTTTTATAGGCAATCTTAATTCCTACATTGATTGTCAACCCAAGGGAAGTCTTTTTATTTCAAGAGTGTTAGCACTATATATGTAGTGAATTCTGAGGTTAACTAATAATAAATATTTGCAATTACTAATGACTATCTCTTCAAACTCAATCCAAACAATTCTAAAAGAAGTAACTTTGAAAGAAATTCATAACATACTTTGCAATTCTACTTAACCTATTATGAAAGAAAATGAATCTGAATAAAACTGTAAAGAATAACACTTGGTAGTCTTAAATGGAATTGAAACTAACTAACTAAATCATTAAAGATAACTGTGACAATTGAACATCAATGATAATTGAAAAACAAATCCTAATTGAACAACAACTCATAATTGAATAGCAAATGATAATAGAACAAGAAAGGATATATGAACAACAAACGACTATATTACATAAAGCAATCAATTCCATCTCTGAAATCTATGATAACATTACTTGGGATGAACAATGATCTAATGCATAACCAATTCAATAAAAAGCATTAGTCATATATAACACACGGATAAATTTGAATCTTGAATGAGCAGCAAAAGAAAATTGAAATCGACAGTCCTCATGATAATCGAAATGATATTAAAGTCGTAAATCTTCTCTCGACTGGGCCCAAAGTCGCCAAAAGTCTCCACTATGAGATACTCAGAATATAATTATGATTTAAATGCATTCTTCTTCATTAAAACAAATAACAAAGTTACAACATCACCAAAGTAATAGTATTATATGACCAAAATAATAATTACAAACTGTAAATTTCTGAGCTAGTCATGCAGTTTGCCTTTCGACCTTATATGTAACAATTAGAAAAGGAAATAGATAAAAGTGAATCCTCAGGACCAGCGGACCCTGAGGATTTTGCAATACTCGATCTGATTTTCTCATAAAATAGCATCAGTTAGCCTGGTCTTTCACTTTCCTGCCTTGCCTTTGACATTGTCTTTTTCCTTTATGAGATGTTGTTATTCTATCAATTGAACAACTATCATCCAATTCGTGTCTTTTGCACAAAAAGATAGTAAAAATCAGTTTTTCCTGCTTAGATTTGTCTAATTTGTTACTAATTACTTTTACCCAACTTTAGTTGTTATTTCCTCTACTTTTATCCATAAACAAGGATAATCATGTGAGCATGAGTGCTAAATAAAGCTATTTACAAGGAGAAAACGTACCTTTTTCTTGACCCAACACAAAGAACCGAGGAGGTGTAGACCAGGAAGGATGAGCAGGGAGACCCCAAGAGGGAATGGATATGGTCTAGTTGTGGTTGTAATATGCATGGGATGACCCTTGCATGCCCTGCTAGTATGGCCAAGGCCCATGAGGTCTCCTTTGATTTATGTAGAAGACTTGTTTAGTCACCCCTTCAGCTCCCTCATATACAAGTTTTAGTCTAGGTAGTGAAGCGAAACTGTATTTGAAGTGGTTTTCTTCACAGACTAAGCAGACTTCAATCAGGTTTAATGGAAATTCATTCCTAGGGTGCCTCCTTGTGCACCTATGATAGAAAATGGCTAAGGCTCTCTCTTCTTCCTCCTGTTTTCTCTTAATGTGCATAGTGTCCATCTGTAGGGAAATGGTTTTCAACATCTGACTCCTGAAATCTTCCAACATGTTTCCATTTTCACCCTTGATGGATATGTTGGAAGAGGATGGACTGACCATAGGTTGACTACCCCTACCCTTTTTCCTAGTTTCCCTAGAATAGTTTCTAAATACAATATTGATATCTTCATAGGGTAGCTGGTAGATGTCCCCTCCTACTAATAGGTTCAGGGTATCTAGAAGATTTTCCCTTACCGCTCTAAGCAGGACTAGCTTCAGCGACTCAGGGTCAAGTGTGCACTTAGCCCTTTCATAGCTAAGCTGGAATATTTCTTCATAATCCTCTAGGGATTCATCATGCCCTAAGATCATCCTAAAAATTTCCTCTATAGTGTTTTTAGACCTACAGTAGTCTTGATACTTGTTGTTGAAGGCTTGCTGCATCTAAGTCCAATTTGTGACGCTATCCCCAGGTAAACCCATGAACCAGTGCAAAGCTGCATCCTTGAGAGTGGATGGGAATAGTTTCAACTTCTGCTCATCATTGGTGTAATCATAGGTTCTACATATGATAGCAAACTCAAACAAGAAAGTGTCTGGATCTTCTGAGGTCAGGCCATGGAAATGAGGAAGGGTGTAAGGGCTTATATTCTTCATCTTGGTATCCCCATTGGTTTCCCTCATGGGGAAGGCACCGTCAACTCTTTCTCGATTTCCTCTATCATTTCTATTTTCAGCCATTGGGTTAGTTGGAATGGGTACTTCTTCTTCTTCTCCCCCTGTAGGCTCTTCAAATATCTCTGGTTGTTCACATAAGGGTTCCTCCAATTCACAACCATCTAAGAAGAGGGAAGGTTGACTGTTTGAAGTAGTGGGGTTATTTGGCAAAAATTTCCCTAAGTTATCCCTATTCCTACAAGGCGTGAAAACAACGTTTTTGTTTTGTTTTGTGTTTTTTTTCAAGAATTGAAAATAATTGCAGAATTGAAATTGCAGACTGAATGAAAAGTAATTGACTGAATGAAAACTAATTGCTTGAATGAAATATTACTTGCATATTAGAAAGGAAAGAAAAGAATGCAAAATGGAAAAGAAAGCAAACTAAATTACTGTGGGTGATAAAAAGGTGTCTTTTTAACTCCTAATTATCTCACATTAATTGTCAACCCAGGGACGACTTTTTATTTCAAGAGTGTACTCAGTATGAGGCGGCTATTTATTCAAAAGTAATGTTTTGCAGTATAGTGCTTAAAATCCAAAAGTAAATGAATGCTTGAAAAAGAAGTCTAACAATAACATAAACTCAAATGCTCTGAAATCCAACTATTCACTCAGCAAACATCAATTGAGGATATAGTCGCAATAACTCATTCCTCTAGAGATTGATGCAATTGAAATCAAACTAGAACAAGACAATTAATCTGGGAACGAGGAAGTAATAACCAATGTTCTCTAAAGTTGACAGTCCTGCTTTAAATCAATTAAAAGGAAACAGAAATTGAACTAAAGCTGCCATTGAAAGTAAACTAGGAAAACTCTTTAAAAGGAAACTATTGCAATTAATCAATAGAAATGAACAACAAAGTAAATTGGCAGCAAACTGTAATTAAAGGATCTGAACAACAAAGTCTAATTAATGGAAATGAAAAACAACAAAGCCAAATTAATAGCAATCTTTACTCTAAGAATAAATCAGACAACACACGGAAATAGAACAACATTGATTAATGATGGAATATGAAACAACGCTGGAAAGTCAAATATAAATACACAATAACTTAACACACGGCACACCTTAATAGTAATATGATATGGTAATCCAATTATCAGTCTTAGTTATAAAGAACACGACTGTATTTTGTAATGGAACAACAACATTAATAGATTTAACAATCGCAAGGAAATATAATCTCTAAGATGAATTCAGTAATACCAATTTATAAGTGTTACAACACGGATACTCTGTAATTGAATAGCAATAACATTATGTAAGGATCAACAACATTATATCAATGACTAAAAGAACAACAATGCGTTACCAAGTCAAGATGAATCAATAAGACATTCCTGTCATCGAGAATGATATTACTCAGTTGAACATAAATCGAATATAACAGAACTGTGATGTAAAACAACAAAACATATTAGATTACCGAACAAAACTGATAATGGAAACCACGCATGAACTGCAGATATAATATACAGCAGCAACACAATCCACCAGAGGCTGAGCCCTTAGCCGCCAGCGGATGCTGCTGGGCTACTTCATATAAGGCGAATGAACAACAATTCCCAAATCAGGTATTAATCATTAAACTGTGAATTCACTACAATAGTTGAAGCTTTGAGAATTAAAGCATTAAACAATCCCTTCTTCCTCCTATCCTACCATTTCTTAATTCTGAATCCTTAATTCTCCATCATTTTTTTCATCCCCCTCTCTGATCTCTATTTTCATTTAAATAGAGAAAGATCAGAGAGAAATTACAGCAGAGATAATTACAACATTATTTCTTTTACAAGATTGGGTTATTTCGAACCAATTGATCAACAAGAAAATATATTTCAATCCATCTTTCAACAAGGGAAAGGTGAATTTGTCTTTGCAGCTGAGATTTGGAGGACGGCCGCAACAACAAATTTGAGAAAATTGTGCTCAAAGAACCCTTCGTTTCTCTCAATACAAGCTGAATTTGGGCAAACCATTCTTCATTAAAGTTAATTGGGTCCGTTCTGGACAAAACCCATGTTCCATATTTTCTCAATTCTTCTTCATTTGCCTCGAATCTCAACTACAAAGATGTCACTTCTTATTCCAACGCATTTCTGAGTTGGAATATTTAATGATCAAATCTTCAATCTGGAAGTTGTATTGGAGGCTCAAAACGGTGAATAATGTTCCAACCAATTTATTAAAACGATTATTGATAAAATCATGCATAATCATCAATTTATTAGAAATAAAGGAGAATAAATAATATTAATTCATAAGAGCATAAATCATTATAAAAATGGATTTATATAATAAATTATAATGAATGATATGATAAAGAAGAGTAAAAATGGATAAAATAAGTGTTTAAAAAGTGGACGTATTCACGACCCCACATACCCCCACACCGAATATATTGCATGTCCTCATGCAACAAAAAACTGAATATATTGCATGTCCTCATGCAACCCAAAGACAAAACCCATGTGTTAACCAAGCAATAAAAAAAATTGTTCATCCCAGCTCATGAAATGGATTAGAACAAGTGAATTCTTCCTTAATTAATGAATATTTCAATTTTAGCAATCTTGATGAAGGCATAACAATTTTTACATTGACGTTCAAGTTATGTGCATATGAAGTTGCAACAAAATATGATATAATTGACAACAACCTTCATTAACCATTTTCCCAAAAACTACAAACCAGATTTTGTTGAAATGTTGCAAGTAAATTTATAATATATGAATGCCTCTATGATCCAAAAATTAGATCGTTTTGATGCACAGATCATGAGATATAAAAAAAATGGTTGTAGGTGATAGTGCATGATTTCCGAAATTTTATGAAATAATTTAACATGAGATTTTCTAGGTTTGATATGTCTGCGTTTTCTAGAAATCACAAGAATCGAGTTCATAGTTTTAAAAATATTATGGAAATCAATTTCTGCACTGTGTAAAAATGAAATTGTATGCCTTAAATGAGAAAGAAAATAGAAAACATCCATCATGCGTAGCAATTCCTCCCCTTCTCTGAAGAATTAACATGCCCTCATGCGATGCTAGAAAACAAATAGAGGTGGTTGCTACCATCTGTTGAATTCTATGCTTGGTGTAAAACAAAATGGAATAATGGAGGTGTTGAGAATGAATAAGAATAACAATGGATGATAAAGAATATGGATGACATGGTCATGAGAAAGAAATGAATCAAAGGAACACTCCCCCAAACTGAAAGATAATATGCCGCTGAAAAATGGGAAGTGGTAAAGATGTGGAGTGAATGATGATAAATAATGCTCAATGGATATTCATTAAATTCTCTTAAATTCGTAATAAAATAGAAAATTATGTTATGTTACCTCAAGTTTTACCTCCAAAAAGAAAAATGTGGAATGACATATATGTACTGGCAGTCATTGAAGTTGACGTAGGCAGAGTTGGTGCTGAAAGTGATGCAAAAGGTGGAATTCAGGTAAGCACATCATGTCTGAAGAATTGTTCACGTTCACAAGTTGCTCGAGCCTCTTTCATTAGTTGCAATAGTGTAGTCATGTTGCAAATAGAGTTCTCGCCCATACTTGTCGTTCTCCTGTAAACAAATCATTATTTTTCATACAATTTTCTTGAATCCATAGTGTTAGTTTTGATTGACAATAGATGAAGATGCATGCAAAAATTTCAATCAGAAAAACTGATGTATACATACAATACTAATATTTTGTCAAATCAACAAGTTATGGCAGAGTGTAATAATCATATCGCATGCAATCCCATAATGTATACATTCCCCCCTCCAATTAGAAAAGAGATTCCATGACCATAAAGCCTATGAAAAGTGTTATGCTCATGGCAAGGCAAGGGAATGAACAAGATAGCAATGAATGAAGCGGAGTACACATATCAATGATAGGACAGCGAGAGTTATGGTTATAATGAGAGCAGAATGTGTAAAGATAGTTATGAATAAAATATAGGACGCTTTGGATTGATGATAAGTTATGCAAAAGAAAAAAAGGACAACAATATGCCAAAAAGATGCTTTATTGACGGTATTCTAGCTGAAAATGATGCGATTGATCATAAAACAATTTCTCATGCATAAAGTTTCAAAATAGGGAAACAATTAAGGAAATAACTTCTCCGATAAAAAGAAAAAAATAAGAAAAGGGTATTATAGTAATAATTGACGATAAGATATAACTTCAATACCATAAGCAGAGCCTCTGCTGCGAGCAGGCATCCATAGCCTCGATAGGGTTGCTTTTTAACCCATATGAGCCAGGATCCTCAATTTATAAATGGAGAATTCCAGTTCTGTTCTACAGAAGAGATCAGTGTGCTGGCGTGGTAACCAGATAACCACACTTCCATTCACCGGGATGTAGCAAAAATGATTAGGCCGGCTCGTGATGAGACCTCCTGTTCCAAGGATAATTTGGCTATCCAATGGATCATAACCCTGATGTGGTGGCCATAATGGGAATGTTACGTTGTTACAACCTTATGAACATGGTAGGTTGGCTCGTAATGAGACCCCCTATCCTCCATCTGTAAACAAAATTTTGCTATTATGACAAATTTTTATTATAAAAATAGGGAGGCTCGGTACTCCTTAAGAGCTGGGATAGTGGAAGAAGTTGAACATGTCAATAGAAAAAATATACCCATAATCTCATTTATTATAGACAGAAAAGATTATAACCAGGAAAGGTGGAACCATCATGGTATTAAGATGATTAATCAATATCATGTTTAATAGAAAACAATGCCATAAAGTAGTATATAAATAATTGTGTCCATTCTAAAAATAAGCTATCATCAAGGAGTTGTCCCATTAAATATCATAACATGAATGATATTAACTCACTTCAATAGAATCCATCATTTTTGTCGTCATAAAAATAGTGTACTTTATGCCATGAAAGGGAATCAGTAAAATGTGGTTAAGATGAACTAGGAATAATCCCACAAGAGGAAGGAAGAGTTGCTCTAAAAAATACTCCCAAAGTGTTTCTTTTTTGAAGGAACAACAAAAACACTAAAAAAGAAAGTGGTGTTCTGTGTAGGGAACAACAAAGAAAATGCATACCAAAAAAACAAAATACACACAAAAAGGTGTTGTTCCCTGTAGGGAACAACAAAAAATGCATGTGAAAAAGTGTTGTTCCTTGAGAGGAATAACAAAAAAAAAATGTGAAAATGCTGTTCCTTTTGAAAAGGAACAACAGAAATGTGAAAGTGTTGTTTCTTCAGAAAGGAACAACAAAAATGTGAAAGTGCAGAAGTGTTATTCCTTTCGGAAAGGAACAACAAAAACATGAAAGTGCAGAAGTGTTGTTCCATTTCGAAAAAGAACAACAAAAAATGAAAGTGCAGAAGTGTTTTTCCATTCGAAAAGGAACAACAAAATGTGAAAGTGCAGAAGTGTTGTTCCATTCGAAAAGAAACAACAAAACATGAAAATCCAGAAGCGCTGTTCCATTTCGAAAAGGAATAGCAAAACGTGAAAGTGCAAAAGCGCTATTCCATTTTGAAAAGGAACAACAAAACGTGAAAGTGAAAAAGTGCTATTCCATTTCGAAAAGGAACAGCAAAACGTGAAAGTGAAAAAGCATTGTTCCATTTCGAAAAGGAACAGCAAAATGTGAAAGTGCAGAAGCACTGTTCCATTTCGAAAATGAACAGCAAAATGTGAAAGTGTAGAAGTGTTGTTCCATTTCAAAAAGGAACAGCAAAACGTGAAAGTGCAGAAGTGATGTTCCATTCGAAAAGGAACAACAAAAAGTGAAAGTGCAGAAGTGTTGTTCCATTTGAAAAGGAACAGAAAAAAGTGAAAGTGCAGAAGTGCTATTCCATTTGGAAAGGAACAACAAAACGCGAAAGTGCAGAAGTGATGTTCCATTCGGAAAGGAATAACAAAACGTGAAAGTGCAGAAGTGTTCTTCCATTTGGAAAGAAACAACAAAATGGAAAAAGGAACAACAAAATGAACCATGGAAAAGGAACAACTAAAACAAAAGGTGCTGTTCTTTCGAAAAAGGAACAACAAAACGAAAAAATTTTCCCTTTGGAAAAGAAACAGCAGAAACAACAAAAGTGCACACAAATGTTGTCCCTTTAGAAAAACAACAGCAAAATGCATAAGCAAAAAATGCAAGCACGCAAAGAATAAATTGGTTGTTCACTATATTGATGTTGAGGATGGGTTACAGTTTGAATGAAGCAACACCTGAAACACAAAATATAAGAGATATTAGAAAAGAAACAACATTTTATTTAAAAACAGTATGTAAATAAATAAATTAAATTACAACAGCCATGATATTATGTAAAAAAATAATCTCTTTGAAAAATGTTTTGGCAATAGTGACAAGTCATGAATCTTCAAATGGAAATAAATTCTTGTTTCTTATATTATGAATCCATTGGGTAATGAGTTGGATGAAATTCCTTTGTTTCATTAAAATTTCTTTAAAAAATCACTCGTCCATAAATTGACCTTCTTTATTTTCCCAAGACCTGCAATAAAACATTAATCACGGAGAAAGAGAGGTGCGCAGGCTCCCCTAATCCAAGAATTATCCAAAAAACTAACAAGTAGTTACTCTATAGAACAAATCCACGGAGAAAATAACAAAGTAAAATTTATTTGTTACTTGCGGGAGAGCAGTGGCCAATCATGCTAACCTGCAGTGTTTTAATCACAACTTCTTTGTTTTTTGTCGAAATTGAGTGATTCCAAACCCAAATTAGCGCTAATTCAAAGGTTTATATCCAGTAGAAATAGGTTTTAAATATTCAATGATATGATATGTCAATTTTAGTTAGAACACCCTGCATAATAGAGTCATTTTTGATTACCCGACTTAGACCAACAGTTGATATTTCAAGCATAAATTTTTCGTTTGATGTTGGATTCAAATGATTCAAATTGGAAATTAAATTAGCTTCATTTATTATCTCCAATAGAAATATGTTTTAAAGACAAGAAGAATTGATAAGTAAAATACTGTAAGGAACAGCCGGAAAGACAGATTTTTAAGAGTGCTGATTTACGATAGACAATCAATATTTTGATCATAACTTCCCCATACAATATCGAAAATAAGTGATTCCAATTGCATTGTAAAATATATTCATAGGGGAATCTACCATAGAAGCGGGTTTTGAAAATTCATTCATTTAGGCCTCCAAAAACTGACTGTCCCAACTCTGTTCCTGAGCTACCCGCTAGACACCCTGTCAATGCTTTGGTTCTAACGTTTTCGTTTCAAATAAAAATTGGGTTGGAAAGTAGACATCAAGGGATACTTAGGATAGAAACAGGTTTTAAAATAATTCCATTTTGGTCCCTCAAAACATGATTGTCCCGACTGGTTTTGCAGAAATTCCATCAAGCCCACAAGCCAAAAAATATGATATTGAAGCATTTTTTCAAATTGGTGATAAAAGTGAATATCAGTGTTTGTAGAACTATTATTTCCATTATAAGTCATATACATACACAAATGAATTAAAAATTATCACCAATGTTGATTTGCATAGCATGTTGCAACAAAAAACAACTAGTTTTACATAAAAAAACAAAATGCATTTATTTATTCCCTTATTTATTTTATTTTCTACACTAACCTATTTTGATTTGAAAAATGAATATGACTATGTATATGAGTACTTCCAGTGGATCCATTTTCGGAATAAGGCTTCACGTATACACATACCCAAATTTGAAAAATGCATATTAATGAAAATTAGGGTATGAGAATCCAACTTCCTTGAAAAGATGGAGTAAAAAATTGTTGAAGTATGGAGCAATGTTGCAAACAAGTGATGGAGTGAAACCAATCTTCAATATATCATTTACTTTCTTGATTTCCCATAGCCATCATACCATGAAGTTCTTGGGCTTTTAAAATGACTGGTTGATGCATATTAAAAGAAACCTCATTTTCTTCCATAGCTTCTACAATTTGTGAATTTGAAACATTCTGAATCTCATTGTAAGTTTTCTCTAATGGCGCACGTGAGATAGAATGGGTGGGAAGGGTAGGTAAATTTGGTATTTCAACACTGTAAGCATGTTGTACTGGTTAATTGTGGTGAGGGTGTGGAATTAGTTGAGCAGGAAAATGTGTAAGGAATGGAGCATTGTGATGATGTGGTTGGTTGGGTTGAGTGGATAAATTTGATATGCAAGCAGGATGTTGTGGAAGAGCTGGTGGATAATATGGAGAATGTGTTTGTGCTACAAGATGAGGGAAAGTAGTCATGCAATCATAAGGTGAACCATGCCAAACTCGTAGACAAGATTGGTGGTTATATTGAAATTGACATGGCTGCCCTAGAACATGGGTATTCCATAATGGATTATGCAAGTAAGAGAATGGAGAAGAAGTGTTTTGAACCATACCTGTAGGCAATGATTTCCATGGTTTTGACGTTTTTGCAACTTCCTCACCTCTTTGATATGATACTTCCATCCTAGATAAGGAAGAGTAACCATCTACGGTATGCTCCTTTCAGTCACGAGTGAAAAAAAATTCATCAAATTCTTGATTTTTACGAACCTGCAAAGCATTCAATTTTTCATTTAGAGAACTAATAAAATCAACTTTAAAATTTTCAAATAATATATTGATTTCAGCTCTTATGTCTCCTATTCTCATGGTATATTTGGAAAAGAAAGAACAAACATCTCTAGAATTCTTACCAGCCTTGGAGATTCCTCTTGAATACCTTATACATAATTCACAAACATCATCATATGACAACTGAAAAACATCACCTTTTCCTATCAGATTTAAGAGTTCTAAAAATTGATCTTTGATCCCTTTAAGAAGGAGTGTTTTCAGGATCTCTTTCTCCAAATGCTTATATTTTGATTTTTGAAGGTTATAATGAAATCGATCTACATAGTCCTCCAAGCTTTCATCTTCCCCTTATATCATATCGAAAATATCTTCATTGGCCTTGCAATAGTCTTGGTACTTCTTCAAGAATGTGTTCTTCATGTCCTCCCATGTTTGGATGCAATTCCCACTTAGGCTCATAAACCATCGGAGAGCTGCTCCTTTTAGAGTTAGACGAAACACTTCGATCTTTGATCGTTAGTTTAATAATCATATCCTCTACAAAGTATTTCGAACTCAAATAAAAATGTATCTGGGTCTTCATTTGTCAAGCCATGAAAATTTGGTAGAGAAAATGGGGGAATTATGTGCATTTGTGTCACTCCTCCTAGATCTTTGATCGAAAATTCAAAAGTAGAAATGTGAGTCATTTCTTACCATAATAGAAGATGTTCTTCATGTGTTTCTTCGAGACTACTTCTTCAAATGTTTCTGTCAATCAATTAGTGAAATGGGTGGTGCTTACATCACCACTTAAGTGAAATCATGTGATTCATTTTTCAAAATTTCTATTTTTTTTTCTTTTAAGTCATTCACACAAAAATTCAAACATCTATTTCTACCCTAGGTTCTTTAACAGTCCTGCTGGAAAGCGGGCAGGGGAGCAGGGCTTTTACATGCTCTGTACGCAGGTTCTTACCTTTCATTTTTAATACCCAATTCTCTCCTAACAGTCACTTATCAGATGCACACTACTCTTTAAAAATGGCTATACTCTCCCCGGCAACGACGCCAAAATGTGGGCGATAAAAAGGTGTATTTTTAACTCCTAATTACGTCACATTAATTATCAACCCAGGGATGACTTTTTATTTCAAGAGTGTACTGAGTCTGAGGCGGCTATTTACTCAAGAGTAATATTTTGCAGTATAGTGCTTAAAATCCAAAAGTAAATGAATGCTTGAAAAAGAAATCTAACAATAACATAAACTCAAATGCTCTGAAATCCAACTATTCACTCAGAAAACATCAATTAAGGATACAGTAGCAATAAATCATTCCTCTAGAGATTGATGCAATTGAAATCAAACTAGAACAAGACAATCAATCTGGGAACGAGGAATCAATAACCAATGTTCTCTACAGTTGATAGTCCTACTTTAAAGCAATTAAAAGGAAATAGAAATTGAACTAAAGCTGCCATTGAAAGTAAACTAGAAAAACTCTTTAAAAGCAAACTATTGCAATTAATCAACAGAAATGAACAACAAAGTAAATGGGCAACAAACTATAATTAAAGGAATCTGAACAACAAACTCTAATTAATGGAAATGAACAACAGCAAAGCCAAATTAATAGCAATCTTTACTCTAAGAATAAATTGGACAACACACGGAAATAGAACAACATTGATTAATGATGGAATATGAAACAACGTTGGAAAGTCAAATATAAATACACAATAACTTAACACAAGGAACACCTTAATATTAATATGATATGGTAATCTAATTATCAGTCTTAGTTATAAAGAACACGACCTGTATTTTGTAATGGAATAGCAACGTTAATAGATTCAACAATCGCAAGGAAATATAATATCTAAGATGAATTCAGTAATACCAATTAATAAGTGTTACATCACAGATACTTTGTAATTGAATAGCAATAACATTCTGTAAGGATTAGCAACATTATATCAATGATTAAAAGAATAGCAATGCGTTACCAAGTCAAGATGAATCAATACGACATTCCTGTCATCGAGAATGATATTACTCAATTGAACATAAATCGAATATAACAGAACCGTGATATAAAATAAAAAAACATATCAGATTACCGAAAAAAACTGATAATGGAAACCACGCATGAACTACAGATATAATATACAGCAGCAGCACAGTCCACCAGAGGCTAGACCCTTAGCCACCAGCGGATGTTGCTGGGCTACTTCATATAAGGCGAATGAACAACAATTCTCAAATCAGGTATTAATCATTAAACTGTGAATTCATTACAACAACTAAAGATTTGATAATTAAAGCATGAAACAATCCCTTCTTCCTCCTATCCTATCATGAATTCTTATTTCTAAATCCTTAATTCTCCGTTATTTTTTCCATCCCCCTCTCTGATCTCTGTTTTCATTTAAATAGAGAAAGATCAAAGAGAAGTTACAACAGAGATAATTACAACATTATTTTTATTACAAGATTGGGTTGTTTCCAACCAATTGATCAACAATAAAATATATTTCAATCCATCTTTCAATAAGAGCAAGGCAAATTTGGCTTTGCAGCTAAGATTTGGAGGACGACCGCAACAACAAATCTGAGAAAATCATGCTCAAAGAACCCTACGTTTCTCTTAACACAAGACGGATTTGGGCAAACCGTTCTATATTAAATTTAACTGGGTCCGTTCTGGACAAAACCCATGTTCCAGAGTTTCCAAATTCTTCTTCATTTGCCCAGAATATTAACCACAAAATTGTCACTTCTTATTCCAGCGCATTTCTAAGTTGGAATATTTAATGATCAAATCTTCATTCTGGAAGTTGTATTGGAGGCTAAAAGTGGTGAATAATGTTCCAACCAATTTATTAAAACTATCATTGATAAAATCATGCATAATCATCAATTTATTAGAAATAAAGGAGAATAAACAATATTCATTCATAAGAGCATAAATCATTATAAAAATGGATTTATATAATAAATTTTAATGAATGATATGATAAATAAGAGTAAAAATGGATAAAATAAGTGTTTGAAAAGTGGTCGTATTCACGACCCCACAATTACCTTTGCAGAAATGAAACTAATAGCAGAATATGAGAGACAAGAAATGGAAGAAACAAAGAAGTAATCACATATTACTCAAATACCTCCCCAAAAATAGCGCCAAAAAGTGATGAGCACAAGTATTGCAACATTAATGTTACAACTCCTTTGGCTACCAACTTTACTTTATCAACCCGGTGTTCGTACAAACTTGGAGGTGATAGTGTTGTATACACAAGTAAATGTGATAATTCTGCTCATTGTCATTGCTACGCTGGTGATAGACCACTAAGGTTTTTCAAACCAATCTTCTATCGATTCAGAAGAAGCTTGATTACCAATGAGGGAAAGAGAAATCTACTCTAAGAGAAAGCTTGTCTACTGCAGTAAGGAAAAAGACTAAAATTAAATGCTAAAACACAACATTTTCTAACTAACTTCTAAGAGGTTATGCTTAAAAAAAATGCTAAGTTAACATGTATGAAATTCTACTATCCTAAGCATGCAAATTCAAAGCATCAAACATTCTACTGCTGTCCATGTAAATGAATAAAATAATTTTATTTTTCTTTTTGTTTTTTTTTATGTGAATGTGTGAAAGCTAATCCCTTTTGGTGATGTGGCAAGTGGCTTAGGGATGATGGTGAATGGCTATAAGGTTGGAGAGACTAGTAGGGGACCTTTGTTAGCTCATTAGAGGCTTTTTCCTCAATTTGGCCTCAAAACATGCCACTTCATGTAAACCTACAGGATGTCCTAATGCGTTCTACAAGATGTCCTAAAAATCTACATGATCCCCTGTATTTCTACAAGATATAGCCGATAGAAAAATGATGTGTGTTGAAGGTGATGGAAGGCTCAGGGAACATGGTTGGTGGATGGAATGAGGGAAGGGAATGCCTAGGACCACTTCAAAACTCAAAACCACGGTCGGGATATGGTTGGATTTTCTCAACAAGCTTGGAGAAGATTCCTTGTGAAATGATGAAAATGGTGAGAGTTTTAGCGAAAGAAAAGAATGATCATGGATGGATGAAGTTGGAATGAGGTTGCTGACTATGAAATCTCTCTATACTTCTGAAGCACCTGCACTACAACAAACATTGACATTTACTCAAAAAGCATGTAAACAAGAAGAATTTGAATTATTTGAGGAAGACAAAATTTCATGAGCTAGCTGCCTACTTTATGCATGAGGTGAACTTGCAGAAGAAGATGGAACATTGATGAGATGTAATGTAATACTGAAGGTATAAGAAATGATAACTAAATCCTACTCTTTCAAACTAATCAAATGCTACCCTAAGTACAGAAAACCCTAAATTCCATGAGAAACTAGAATTCTGTCTTTTTGGGGCTGCGTAGGAGTTCTTTTCTCAAACCATGATCATGAAGAAAGGAGTGAGTCAAAAACCACCTATTGATAGCTTTTTGATGTTCCTTTATATCTTCTAAACTACTACTAAAGTAAAGCACAAATGGAAGTAACTAATCAAATCTAAACTACTTGTAGTGAAATAATTCTAAAAGACAATTCAACCATTAACCTATGAATTCAATCTAAGTATACAAATACAGAAATAGGAGCCTTTGATGCTATGGTTGGGCCCTAACCCAAGAGATTCATCCTTCTGAGTTAACTCAGTGTTGGATCAAGGAATTTCTCATTATCATTATCAAAATAGAAAATTATATAACAATGTCTTCCACACATCTTGAACTCGAAATTGACTAGTGTTTTTACAGCATAAATTCGAATCCTAATGAGGCTCTAGGCTTGTTTATTTATACAATTGAAGTCCGCAATGATTTACTTAAATCCATGGAGGCTCGGCCCCAAACTTGAGATAAACTAGCTCTTTAACTGTCACTTGCTCGACTGTCTTTTGATCTCCATGACTTGGCTGCTTGTACTTCGAGCTAGTGTGATTGATGGAGGAATATTTGAATGAGGGAGGAGTAAATGAGGAGGATCTAGCCCCTACAATCTCTTCTCCTTGTCTCATTCAGGTTTTAGCGCTTAATTAAACAAAATTCAATGATTTTTCTCACAAACATGCAATCAATGCACATTAGTACACTAGGCATAATATCTCACTTTGACTCATCTCATTAAAAAAAATATAATCAAAATATGTAATAAATTGTGAGAATAGTTTATTTGACTAAGATAGGAGGTGGATTAAGGTCCATATAGTTACCCATTTGATCACATGGTGCAGTAAGTTCCACATCACCATTCACTTTTGTAGATAGAATAAGAAGATGGCAAAGAATGTAGAAGAAATGGATGGAGATGATGACAATGACGAAGATCCTCTTGGATTTCCCATTCAAGATACTAATGGTAGTGTGCACATGAAGAACACCCCTCCATATTTTCTTCCAAATTTCATGGTATAAGGTCAAAGGATCCGGAAACCTTTCTCTTTGAATTTGAAATTGTTTGTATATCTTATGGTTATTAAAAACTCAAAAATTGAGATTGTTTCTAGCAACGTTGAAGGAGAGAGCTCTTAAATGGTTCATGAGTTTAGGACTAATTCGATAAGATCATGGAATGATATGAAAAATATATTTCTATAAAAATATAAAGATGATGATCTTAAAGAAGAAATATTTAGAATGAATAAAAAACAAGATGAGAGCATTGAGGGTCTAATAGAGAGGTTCATGTATAACGCGAAGAGGGGAAAACTACATCATTTAGGATTTAAGACACTAAAAACCCTATTACTTAGAAAAATTAGGGAGGAGCAGATTGATGTCCTTGATCTCATGAGTAAAGGTGATGTATACCAATTATCATTTGAAAGCATTTGTGAAACATGGAAACAAATATCAAGAGGAAGGGCAAGAGTAAGTCAATCAGCATCAAGAATGGTAAGTCAAGCTAAACTTGGAATTATTTTTATATGGTTTTAAAATAGAAATTCTTATCAATCTAACCAAACAAGTAGTAATGTTAAGAATGAAAGATGAAGAAAAAAAAAGATGTTGATATTTGTGTTGTCCACGCAATCACATGATGTTAAACATTTTCCATCATTCCCAAGGTTGAATGAAGTTTACCAAGAGGAAAATGGAGCAAGTCAATTGCCAATGCAACTATGTTATGTAGCTCCAAGAAGACCATGCATCCTATTAAACCTAGTATGATGTAAGAACCTAATTCACAATTTCAATCTGATGCACATCCATCTCAAAGTAATTGGAACACACCCTTTCCTTGGCAACATTAGCCACCTCAACCCAAAAACCAATTTTCGCAACAAGGTTGCCAAGGAACTTATGGGAGCCATCCACAATATCCTAAATATTTTCCTCAATATTCTCCATACCCAACTCCATGTTATCCATCTCATTCTCCTCCATCACAACCACAACCCGAACCACATCCATCTCAAATATCCACTCCCATTCAACTACTGGTACGACCATTTCCAAACCCAGACATTGAAGTAGCTCAACCCACTTACAATGTTGAGGTACAACACTTCCAAACATCTCCTCTTGAGATCAATGGTATTCACCATAGCTCAAGAAGAGTATTGCAAAAAAGAGATTATCTTAATATCATTGAAGGACCACATCTAGAAGAAGAAGATTCAAATGAGAAGACCATATAATCATGGGCTGCACTTGATGAAGAGTAGACATCAAAATCACAGATCGAGAAATCCCCCTCATGGTTACCATCACGTCCTCCATGTACTCAAGAGAACAATCAGTAAAAAGAGGAAGATTTGAAGGTCATGGTAGAAGAAGACATGAAGAATGATCCAAATAAGCAAGAAAATAAAGGACATCAAAGTTATATTGAGGTTTGGTTCCGAAAAATCAACAAGATGGAACATCACTCTCTTCTTCAACTATGGTTGATCCTTTCAAAGTCAAATCATTTGGTCTCTAAAATCCAGGTACATGTCAAAGCATACATTTCAAGCCTACACATCATTTTTTTTGTCACCTTGATGTGCACATGGCTCCATTGGAAGTATTCTTATACTTAAAAGTGATTTTGTTTTTCAAGTAGGGTAGCGTAGAAAAAAAATAAAAATAAAAAAATAAGGAAAAAAATAAGAATCTCAGGTGAAAACCTCCTTTGAGACACCTCAGATTAGTTCATTGATTGAAAACCTCCATAAAGTAGTCAATGGGTTGCGGAAAAAAATAATGATAAAAAAGAAAAGATCCTAGGTGAAAACCTCCTTTGCGACACCTAGGCAGACCTACTAGCTGAAAACCTCATTGAGGAAGCTAGTAGGCCTAAAAAAAAATAAAAAAATCCTCGCTCCATGTATCTCTTTGATGAATATAGGCACTCTCCAACATGTACACGGAACAAAAATAAGTTGCCACCAAAGAAAGAAAAAATAGGTCAAACCTAGTCAAAAGAAGTAAAATTTTGACTTAATGCTCCTTTGCTCAAATTCTCCAACAAGGCCAAGGCCATGCTAATCCATCAACCTCATCTATTTCCACCATTCACCCATCATTCTCAATATTTTCCCATTCCGTTTGCTTGCTGTCCTAAAAAAACTACTCGAAGGCTCTCTTTTACTATAGGATACAAAAATACATAGAGTAGAAATTTATTTTTTCCATAACTTGAAAACCATGCATCCATTAAAAAAAAAATTTTGTGGGGAGATGCATATGGATGATGGTAACATTCCCAAGAAATTTCAATAAATTCCAATGCTTGGTTTCCAATTAATCGACATCCATCACCTTCATCCATTTTTAGTTTTTCTCGAGATCCATGCATCCATTAACCAAACGTTTTTTAGGGGAGGTGCATAATGATGATGGAAACATGCTCAGAAATTTTCAGGTCAATCAATTCTATTGTTTGGGAGATATGGACAAAACAAGTCTACTACAAGAGGTTCTCTTGAATTACTACAGGAGTTTCCTGTAGTACTACAAGAACTTTTGAAAATCTACAGGAAACGTAGTCCGATGGAAAAATTATGATGCAGGCCTATTTTGGGATAGGAAGAAAAGACATTTACTTCACCACATCTTAGCCAACACCTATCATGACCATGTCACTCTATCGCCACAACTTCCACTCATTCCAATACCTATTTTCCCTCCAACAAAGAAAGGACATAAACATTAAAAGAAAACAGAAGCTACAATAGCTTATTTGGAAGTAACAATATGCTCTAGACCTAACCTTCAACACCATGATTGAAAGAGGAGAGGCATAACTACAGGAACAATGAAATTCCTCCATAGATCGGTAGCAACAGAGGAAACCATCACTTGCACATCAACAAGAAGACAACCCATCAACAGAATAAGATCAACAAAAAAGAAAAAGGCAGTCAAGAAGATGTACTTGAGTCATGAGAAGAAAAGCAACATCAACTCAGCAAATGCATGCATGTCTCTCCAACAACCATCAAGTAGGTATAGGTATGCAATATTCTTGACCTCTTCTCTTAAGCATATTATAGATGTAAATTTGTTGGCAATGCATGAGAGATGAGGTTTTATAACCTAAGGATGGGTCAACAGTCTTAGTCGCCTTCAACTAGTTAATTGCAACTCACTCCTTCACTCATGCAATGTTGAAAAGTCAAATTATGAAGGGTGATGATTTCAAGGAATGAGGACAACATTTAAAAGAAGAAATTTTTGTAAAGGCCAACTGACGACAGCACTCCAAGCTCTCCATCGACTTCATATTCATTATCTATCCATCATTCATCCATCCCATTTCATAATTTCAAGAACAAATCCTATCTCACCCTGAAAATTTCTTGAAAAAGCAAATAGATCATCCTCTCCATTTTCACAAACCTACATCATTTCTCATCACACCCATAGAGTTAGAAGACTCTCAAGGAAGAAGGAATGACTACTACAGGAAGGCAGAATGCTGCTACAAGAAGGAAGAAAGAAAATTGTACTAAAACCCAAAATGACAGTGCCTAAGAGAGACCTAATCAAAATAGAGAACTCCAAGGCCATTAGGCAACCATCTAGGCCACAAGAGAGAAGAATAAGGCAACAAAAGGAAATGAGGCATCCACCATCGAAACAAAACTCAAACTGCAGTGATGAAAAGAGACCTTCCAAGAGGTCTCTAATATCTTTCTAGCTTTTGTCCAACGCCTAAAAGATGTTATAGAAATGACAGAAAGGCATGGGAGTCAAGTTGAGGGCCTGTGCTAGGCTTAGACTATCATTTATGCTCAAAAAGAGTTTCCTGCAATTTTAACAGGGTTTCATGTAGTTTTGATAGGAATAACTACAGGATTTCCTAGTTCTCATCTAAAGAAATTTTGAAGGTTTCAGAGGATTCCAAATGGTGGAACAAGGTAGCAGAAGGTTGGGAAGGATGTGGAAGAGCTTGCCAAACTGAAAAATATTCAAGAACCATCTTGAATAAGGGGAAGAAGGTAAACTAATGCTCTCAAGAAACAATGATGTTTCTTTGCACAAATATGTTTTTGGGCTTGTCCTTGCAGAACTTACAACCAAGATTCTTAATGCACAAGAGAGAGGCCACCAGGGCTATGAATGAGGCACAATGAGGTCACTAAGTTTCTTAGAGGATGAGCAACACTTTCAGCAGGGGGTTATGATGGGCCTCTATATTAGACATAATTTAAGGCCCATGCCTCTAAATTAAACATAAATTAAGGCCTATAATTTTTTTAAATTTAATATATTCATTAGGAAGGTTTATTAATAATTGCATATTTGTGCCTAATATTATTTATTTTTGTGGAATATTAAGAGAATATTGGGCAGATTATGAAGATTTGGAGGAGGAGATAATTTAGGGACTTTCTCCCTACTACAGGAGGATTAATATTAAATAATAAGTAAACAAGACATGATGGAATTATGGCATAGATTGTGGAACTCCTATAATTGAGAAAATCTAGGAATGTGTTCCCTGCCATTTAATGCAGATTCCTAATATTAGGAACCATATCCATTAATCAAGGGCTTTTGGTGGGGAAGGCATTCTCCATTCAAGGGGAATGATTCCTAATCATTTTGTATAAGTACCAAGTCGAATTTGCCTCTAATGGTAAATTTTCATTAGTGTTCTTATGGAGAGAACTCGTATTTCTATAGTTCCATTGTATTTTCTTGCAGGGATGTAATTGTATTGATGAAAATAATGAAGTTTGGTGTCATGTTTAGATTCTAAATATTGTTCTTCTCCATAGGTATCTGATTTTCCTTGGGCTTGGCCATCCCAGGAGCTTCAAAGCCCTTTTGTATCATTTTCTCTCCTTTTCATTTCTTATTCACATGCATCTCTAGTTTTTATTTATTTCTATTGCTGCATTTAGTATTAGTGATTTCTTGTTGTAGGATTGGGTTAAATGGTTGATGTAAGTTCTTTTTCAGGATCACAAGAATAATTTCATATTTGGAAAAGCTTTGGAAGGTTATATTAATCATTGAGCTACTTGGATTAGCTTTCTTATTCCCAAATCTAGATTTTTCAAACTCCTTTGTGGAAAATAACAATAAAATTCTGCTATTTTTTAGAGCATGCTAATGAGCTTCAATTGAGTTAGTTCTACTTGCATTAGATCAAAAAGAAATTCTAGTTCATAAAAAAAATTACCCCATTGCATTTTTACTTGATTAATTTAGGCATTTTATAGATTTACTAGCTCACTAGTTCTCGAATTTCTATATTTCGACTAGTAATTTTCTGTTATTTGTTTAGCATGGGTTAACAGAGGTATTTTTGAGTGATTCCATTGGAATGGGGACCTAAGACATCCTACTCAATAAAAAAAATTTCCCATCCAATTTTGATTTGATTTTCTTGGTCATTCAATGAGTTATAATTTCATATAGTAAATTTGTAACATCATGTAGTAAAACAGGGGATCTTGTAGGAGAACTAGGGGACCGTGTAGGAGAACTAGTACATCCTGTAAGAAATCCTGTAGCGGCCTATTTTGAGCCCGAATTGAGAAAATTTACCATTGAAGCTAGGATTAGGCCCCTACTTGACCTCCAAGCCATCCAAATCATTGTACCCCTCTTCCTCTATACATGTCTTCCCTGCCAAAGAACAAGTGAGGATTAGCTTTGCATTTAGAAAGCAAAAAGATTAAAAACAATTTCTTTTATATTCACACATGCACATAGCAGTTAATACTCTCTAGATCAGACTCCATGCTCATTTAGTTTAAATCATCACATGTGATAAATAGGATTAAGTTATGTTTCTTTTACATTTAGTTCATGATATTTATGCAATTAGAATATGTTTCTTTCCTTCTACTTTATTTCTTGCAATAGGTTAAGGTTTCCATTTCGAACATTTTTTTTTCTACAATTAGTTTCGGATTTGGTTTCAGTTCATGCACTCCATTACATCATGACAACAAAGGAAGGACACATTGTATGTCGCACATATAGTGTCGATACCTCTTAATCTTGTGCAAACCCCGAGTTCATAATTAATGTTAGTAGCCTTGGTAGTTGCAACATTCTTGTTGGAATACCGAGGCTCATCAAGGGGGTTCTCTTATAGGCGAGGGGTTAGGAACTAATAGATGAAGCTACCCTAGGGCCGTTTCTTTGACCATGCTGCCTGAATCTGGATAATGGTAGCTGAATAGATACCCTTTCGGTTCAGGCACTTCATGTCCCCCACCAATCTCCCCTTGGCCTTCTTGCCTCAAACCTTGTTCACTATCTTCCTACCGTTGTTCTTGGTCTAGATTCCAAATCTCAGGAGTGGATATACTGATTGCAGGATGAGAAGGTCTAGATATTCCGGGATTAGATGCTCCAGGCCTTTATATGGTAGCATATTTTTGTGGTCATGTTTTCCTTGTATCCCCGTGAAAAATTGATTGTTCTTTTTCTGCGTTTAAAATCAGTTCTGCAAAATATGTTTTCCTTCCCAAATCTACTCTCTTGTTTTCCTTTTTATGACTCGTTTTTCCTGTGACTAATTAGAGTGGGGGTTTTTTTAGTATCTCTACTATTCCTACAATTTCGCACATGGACCCTATGTGTATCAATTCACAGCCTAAGTGTCTTAGTTTTAAGAGCGATGGGCCTGCCCAGATATGTTAGAGCGATGTGTAGGCTCTTACTTCTTATCTTACCACCCAGCAATTGAAGAGATGAAGACATGATTTAAGAAAATACCAAAATGCCACACCCTAAGTGCCCTAGTGATCACAGTGGTGAGTCTGTTGTTGGGCGTGGAATCCCCCCATAGCATGTTTTTGGGCTCAAAGCCCAAGATTTGGTCAAGTGAATTGTAAAGGCTCCACAAATTGCCAATGCGAAGTATAGGATGAGTCATAGGGCTATCTGCTCTAAAGTATTGTAATGTAATGTAAAGTCATGTCGGCCTACCCATGGTCTGCAGACCATGGGATTGTATAAATAGAGTGAGGCTCTAAGTTGTAAAGAGAGTGAACAAGTAAGAGAGAAGAATATGAATGGTTCGAGCATAGAGGAAGAGTCTAAGTGTATTAGGTCGTAGTAGTAGGAAGAGGCTCTGCAGCTGAGTGCGCAAAGGCCTAGTAGAGTCTACAACTAAGTATGCGGACCCCTGCAGTTGGGTGCATAGGGCGGTGTTGAATCTATAATCTTGATCGAAGAATAATAAAGAGAAGTTGACTCCTATTTCTATATCTACTTGTGCATTTCCTTCTTTATATTTATACCGTTTTATTTATCGCGCACAATGATATGATTGTTGAATATGTTGTAATAATCATTAGTCTTACACAAATAAGTTAAGTAATTGGGTAATAATAGATTGAATAGCAAGGAACTTGGGTATTATATGGGTTGCACCCTGAGTAGGGCTGCACAGAAGCAGCATCGTAGGTTGCAAAGGAATAGCAAGTGCACGTAGCAATGTGCACACAAGGTCAAACCAAAGACCTTCAAAACCTCATCAAACATCCCTAGGGTGTGGAAAGCTGGTTCTATCACCCTCCCATACTACTTCAAGTGAGACCTGAGTCCACACTGCACGGATTGTTGCCGAAAGGGCCAATAGTACTAGGACTTGCTTGGATAAATCACCTCTCAACCTGGGTCAGGCCCATACAAGCCAACAAATGGTTCCATTGTTCGGACCAGGATCTCTATAAGGGATGTTTGATGTCATGCCATTGGAATCCAAGAAAGAAAGAAATTGAAGAGTAGTTGGACAAGAAGATTCACGAGTTCACGGCGTAGGAAAATGGAAATCCACAAGTATCTAAGGAACAGTGGTCGGAGTGCTACTTGTATACAGAAATCTATGAAATGTTCCCTACATCCTGTTAGCTCCTGTTGCAGCAGGTATGCATTTTTCATGATTGGCATTTTCACAGGCCAAATATGTCGTACTTTGCTTGCTGCAATGCTCCATATTTGCTCAAACAGTCTCCAAATGAAGAAGGCTACTTCAAGTTCATTCAATTGCCTTCAAATTTTGTAAAGTTATCCCGGTATTGCTACTTTTAGTTAAAGGGAGGTCCAAACAGTTTAATCTTGGTCTCCCTAGGTTTAAATTTCCTGCTTTAGAATATAGAGATTGTAAGTCTGTCCAAACAGTTTAATCTTGGCAGATTCTTAGATAGGTAGAGAAGCAGAAGAGTCGAACAGTTTAATCTGGGCTCTGGAAGAAATAAGGGTAGTATGTAGATAGGAAAGCATCAAAAGAAAAATGTATGATGGGTTTGCAAGTCTAAGTGCACCCCCAAGCAAAAGAAGAAAAAATGCTAGGAGGTAGGCTTGGTAGGTAGTTGTAACGCTGTTGAATTGCTGACAAGTTCCAAGTTTGCAGGTATCATATCATGCAGAACATAATCAACAAAGATTTGTAAGAAAAAGGCTCAAATGAGGTATAACTAACTCCCCTTCTCTTCTTTCCCCCAATCATTAACTAACATCCCCAAAAAGAGGTCAAGATCTGCTTGACACCTCTTTAGTTCATCATCATCATCACTCTGGTTGAGTAAAGATCTGCTTTGCTCAAAGTTGTTCCATATCTTCTCCCGAAGTATGGTCCTTCCCCATTGCAACGGCCTAAGTTCCCCCCAAACATGGTGCTTTCTTATCATGTCCATGTTAACCACTAACGTTATTATATAGCTCCCTATGTTTCCCATCCCCGTATTAATATTAAGTAAATTCCCCTATGTAATATTCCCCCTTGGTTGAAAAATAACCATAGCAAGCCCCGGGAATTGCTTATTTTATCAAAAACTAAGCAAGAACCCAACCTCCGAAGCCACATTCCCCATACTATGGACTCCTTCCTAACTATAAAACTCCCCCGAAGTAGTCAGACCCCTTCCGAAACTTCAAAGGCCCTTCACACCCACTTACTTACCTTTTTCCCCCTTCAAAGCCGTTTTCGCATCGCAACCTCGCCATCTCACTTTCATGCAAAATAATGCCCACCCGTTCCCCGCCGATGCTATAGCGAAATCAGCAATCGATGATCGCAAGCGCCGACTGTCCAATCTGTTTACCCCTCCATCTCCCCCGATGCGATATCACGATATCGCATATCGGCAATCGCAAGCACCACACGCCCAACCCAATGATCCCCCTCTTTACCCGCCGACGCGATATCACTATATCGCATCGGAGTCTCTTCACCACAGTCTACCAGTACCCCACCACGTCGTGCTGTACCAGGGACCCACTGATGACGTCATCCGTCGTACAGCCGATGCAGTGCTTACGTCAGCAGCCAGAAAAGCCGAAAAAGCTTCGCGCAAGAAGAAAAGTCGCACTTCGGAGCTCCAGATCAAGAAATAGAGGCAGTTTTCGATGCACGAATAGCGCGAAGTGCTATTCACGCATCGCTATGGGAAATAGGCCATTTCATGGAATCTTCAGGGAATCTTCGGATTGTCGAGCCCACTACGCATCGAAAAAGCCTGAAATCGCCCAAACGTGCCAAAGGATCCGGTTTAAAGACAGCAGCAGATCATTCACAGAGTTCAAAGGGTATCAGATCAAATGAGCAGGCTTCAAGCGTGTCAAAGAGTATCAGCCGATGGCAGAAACCATCAATGTAGCGGAAAAGTGTATCAGAGAATACCTTGAGCAGCGGCCCAAAGCAAGAGAAATTGAATATCTTTCAGCAGATCCATAAGAAGAGAGAAAAATCACTTAAAGCTCTCAAATCATAATAATTGCACATTCAATTCGCACCGAGGCCGAACTACAGCCCCAAAGCACATTCACTTCAGCAACATTGTATTTGGTCCCCAAGGGCCACCTCTTCACCTGTTTCGATTCAGCTGCCCCCAGCACAGCCAAAAAGATTTACTTGCATTTAATTCCAGCAGCATTTAGATTTTTGAAGAGTTCTAAGCAGACCTGTCAAGGTCACCTGTAATGATGTCTTTTCGATATTTTGTTTATAAATACCACCCTAAGCGATATTGTGAAGGGTTGGTTGGTTGGTAGTAGTAGTTGTTGGTCAGTTCTCTTTCCAGCATTTCTCTGAGCAAAGACTCGCACTGTAACTGTTATATTTTTCCATAATCAAATATTGCTGAAAGCATGGATTGCGAAACAACTTGCTGTTTTCTCTTGGCCAAGGAATGATCACGGAATTCCTGTGTCTCTGCATGATCCAATAAGTGTTCTTCCTCCCTATTTATTTTATGTTTTTATCATCTTTACGCCATTCTAAGTTGCAGGAAAAAAGAATAGCTTAAGATTTGTTTAAATACACCTTAAGTTAAATTTCTGCACTTTTCAATGTTTTCTTCTGAAACGGTCATGAGCTAGAATTCTTAACTGCTCTAGTTTACCCTGTTTCATTCATATATGGGTGCATGTCTTTTGAATTCTTAACTGCTCCGGGATCCCACTCATCCATTTCTCCCCTCTGTCAGCATGATGAAATGATTCTCTTTTGCCTTTCATCCCTGATGTTCATTCCGTACTTTCAGCAACTTGAATGTTGTATCCTGCGTGGCTATCCCGCTCCGTATCCCCTTGTGACCAAGAAAACGCTCGCATGCCTCAATCTGTGACTCCATGCCCAATGGTTCAAAACTTATAACACTTTACTATGCCTCTTTACTCGAGAATCCTACCTTCCTCCCAATCACAGTCAACATTCCCTTGAAGTCAGAAAGCTAGCCTAAAATCATCAACTAAGGTTGAATCCAAATCAACTTAGGTTGAATCTAAAGGA
>APFE031197298.1:61375-109765 GCA_000404065.3 Pinus taeda
GCATGATGAAATGATTCTCTTTTGCCTTTCATCCCTGATGTTCATTCCGTACTTTCAGCAGACCGAGTATTGTATCCTATGTGGCTATCCCGCTCCGTATCCCCTTGTGACCAAGAAAACGCTCGCATGCCTCAATCTGTGACTCCATGCCCAATGGTTCGAAACTTATAACACCTTACTGTGCCTCTTTATTCAAGAATCCTACCTTCCTTCCAACCACAGTCAACATTCCCTCGAAGTCAGAAAGCTAACCTAAAATCATCAACTAAAGTTGAATCTAAATCAACTAAGGTTGAATCTAAAGGAGAGAGCCCTCTCCGATTGCAGGTGGGTTAGAACCTGCAATCAGAAGATTGGTTTGTGGTTACCTCGGCCGTATCCCTTCTAGGAGCCTAGGGACAACCTGAGTGATAACACAACCCATCATGTGTCTACTATTGGGAGATTTAGAACAAAATTTGGCATGTCACATAGTTAGAAGGGTAATAATTGGTGGATGTCACCTTATTGCAGGCATGGTGTCAACTTGCAATGCATATTTTATAAGTGGATGCAAAACAAATGCATCCATACATGACAGTAAAAAGGTTTCCATACATGACAACTCTATTAACAACCTGTCATTCGTAGCCAAAAGCCAAATAATTAGCAAATACTGAATATTTGGCATTCATTGTGCTTTTATAATCTCATAAGAGAGATTTTGTGCTTGGCACCCAAGTTGGGTGACATGTAATCTTTTGATCTTGGCATGTTTCATAGATTGATATAAAACTGAGAATGTGTAGAACTATCCCCATTTTGGGGAAGTGTTCAAACTGTTAATGGTTGTGTTTGTTTTCTTCAGTTATAGGATTCATTGACTATGAGATGCTTGAGCAGATTGCCACCCTTTTAGGCCCAAGCTTATCATTGTTGGTGCTAGTGCATATCCCTGAGACATTGATTACCCTCGCAAGAGGCACGTATTGAAGTTGGGTATTTCTACAGATCTTATAACAACAGTCCTTTCAAAAATTTCTCTTTCCAACAACATTTATTCTAGTAGATTTTATTAATATATTCTTTTAGTATGTAATGTTGGATTTTTTATGCTTTTTAGTCTAAAAAGTTTGTGGTTTGGGAATATTGCCAATACAGTTGGGGCATACTTAATGATGGACATGGAACACATAAGTGGTCTCATCGCTGCTTCTGTAATGGCCAATCCATTTGACTTTTGTGATGTAGTAACAACTAAAATGCACAAGGTGAGTTGATGCTCTTAATTTTCTCCGCACTTCACCCTTTCGATTAAAAAATTGACCATATTAGATGGATCTTTTTTTGGATTTATCTTAATGCTATCTATTGGTGCCATTCCCTCTTTGTAGAAGAAAAAAAATCCAATTAGTGTTCAAGAAACAGTGAAGAACTAAAATAAATATGCCATTCCCATCATAGGAGTGATTCTAGAGTTAAGAGGTGTAGATTTTCCTTTTGATTCTCTTACATGTTCTCTGATTCAGTTTCCTATTTCATTTGTTTATGTTATTTCTATTTCTTATCACTACTAGATTAAAGCTTTGATGAAACTCATTATGTTCCTTGAATTGTTTGTCAATTGTTTCACTTTTTTCTTTTAATTTTGATATTTTTGATATTTTTCATTTTGAAATATTTTTGGATTGGAGGGTTAGGGTTTTTAGTCTTTACGAGGTCCTTTGGGAGGCATGATATCCTTCAGGAAGGAAAAAGTATTGGGGGTCGACCAAGAGACAACCATCAACAATGCAGTTTTTCTAGCGTTACAGGTCAATTTGAGTTCTCCTTCCTTTCCTCCATCATCAATATTGTTCTCCTACTCACTAATACCATAATATTGGATATTTAGATTTTTTGTATCATTGCGTTTCTAAATGATACATGAAATAATATGTGGATTTCTAGGGAGGACCACATAACCATACCATAGGAGGGTTGGTTGTTTTTTTAAAGCAGGTTGTAACTCTAGAGTTCAAGGCTTATCAAGTACACATGTATCACTCTCACATGTCTAAGATTTTGTAAAATTCATGCATGTGAATTATTTTGTGAATGGATTTTGTTTCTGATCAGAGGTAAAATAGTTTTAGCAAGTTGTAGAAAATTGTCAAGTCCTTACAAAGAGACTAATGGATTTGGGTTATAATTTGGTGTCTCGTCATAGTGACAATCACCTAGTTCTAGTTGGTTTGAGGCCCTTGGTAAGGATCCTTTATTCATATGATGCAGTAAACAATCTACTTGTATATTGATTTCTATTGGATTTAGCCAGTTGAATGCAACATGGTATATATTAATGGTCTTGGAATGGAATTGATGATGCAAGAGTAGAGAAAATTTTGGATGCTGCGTATATCACACTTAACAAGAATACTTTACCAGGTTACATGAATTTTTTCTTTCTATATTTATATGTAACGGATTCATTGATTTTCCTTGATCCATGTGATGATATATCTTACTTTCAGACCTTACATTTTCAAGTGATAGAAGTTTTATGGTTTCTAATGGTATTCGCATAAGGACTCCTACATTAATCACCAGTGGGATTCTTGAGGATGACTTTATTAAGGTTGCATATTTTATCCACGAGGGGGTGCAAATAGCCATTAAGGCTAAGGGATCTATGGAAAGTATAAAATTAAAATATTTTATAGAATTTATTGAGTCAGACAATTTCCAGCTATGAAATAGCATTTATGATCTCAAAAAGCAGGTTGAATCATTTGCTAGCCAATTTTCATTGCCTAGTGTTAGCACTGAAAATCGTAGTTAGACATATGACGTGCTCACAACCTCAGAAGTGTCCTTATTGGCATTGCTCATTTCCTAACATCACAAGTAAGGAAATTCAACAACAATCCCTGGGATATGAAAGGAAAGTCAACATAATTACTTGTAAGAATTACAGAACCTGGCTTCCATAGAAACTGTTATTGTTGGGCACTCATTGAAGAGTGAACTTTTAGATTTGAAGGTTATCCACAATGTCATAATAGATACAACCCTTTTGTACAAACATCCTCGTGGCACAAATTTTAAGATGGATTTACAAATCATTGCAAAAAGGTTTTTGAACAGAGAGGTTCAACAATCTATAAATGGTTTGAATATTGTTGAAGTTGCAAGAGCTGTCGGAGTGTTTATCTGGGGTTTCAGCCGAAACATCTATCTCCCATTGAGAGCTACTACTGCCGAGATTATTCTCTGTTGGCTGAGCCAGTTTTGGCACCCAGATTATATTCATAAACTGCATAATAATAAAACCCTCAGATAGTTGCATCGATTTCTCGCATTGGGTTTTTTCAGGGACATTGGTCCAAAAACAGCAGTGTCACTTATGTGCTTGATTTGTTTTCTTCAGTTGATGATCTGTAATGTATTGAGCATGTACTTGTATTTATTTTCATTATTTACATGGTAAATAACTTGTTAATTAATAAGAACAAATAGGCATAAATAAATCAGAAAGTACATGAAGGGCTTCTAACTAGTTAGACGTAGAAATTCAAACAATATTTATCTGCTACTGCTTGAAGTGAACATGCAGTGGCGCTTTAAAACATAGCCATTATGCTTTCGTTGGAAGAAGGTACATTTACATTGTTGCATCTAGATAGATGTTAATGTTTGATTCAATTTCATTCATAAATTCATATTGTATTCATAATATATTGAGGACATATGAGTTTGAACTAGTAAACTAAGGCCTAAATTCCTAGAAAACTTGGCTTAGAAGTATTATCTAGCTCTCTCCATTTAAGTGTATGCATCTTCTAGTCTTTTAGATATTGTGGTTGGGCATTGAACATAATGTATAGTAAATCTTTTATTTTTATCATAGGAGACTTACCGTTTTTTTTTCTGTGCAGTTAAAAAGATAAGGCAGATGAGAACGCTAAATGTTTTTGCAAAGAATCTAGACAGCATGATAGCAGATGAAGCAAGTACAACTAAACATGTTTCTCAGTTGCCCACCATTGTCTCTACATAGGCACATATTATGTCCAACCCATCATGTGTCTACTATTGGGAGATTCAGAACAAAATTTGGCATGTCACATAGTTGGAAGGGTAATAATTGGTGGATGCCACCTTATTGCAGGCATGGTGTCAACTTGCAATGCATCTTTTATAAGTGGATGCAAAACAAATGCTTCCATAGATGACAGTAAAACGATTTCCATACATGACAACTCTATTAACAACCTGTCATTCATAGCCAGAAGCCAAATAATTAGCAAATACTGAATATTTGGCATTCATTGTGCTTGTATAATCTCATAAGAGAGATTTTGTGCCTGGCACCCAAGTTGGGTGACATGTAATCTTTTCATCTTGGCATGTTTCATAGATTGATATAAAACTGAAAATGTGTAGAACTATCCCCATTTTGGTGAAGTGTTCAAACTGTTAGTGGTTATGTTTGTTTTCTTGGGTTATAGGATTCATTGAATATGAGTTATTTGAGAAGATTGCCACCCTTTTAGGCCCAAGCTTATCATTGATGGTGTTAGTGCATATCCCTGAGACATTGATTACTCTCACAAGAGATAGGTATTGAATCTGGGTATTTCTATAGATCTTCTAATGACAGTCCTTTCAAAAATTTCTCTTTCCAACAACATTTATTCTAGTAGATTTTATTAATATGTTCTTTTAGTATGTAATGTTGGATTTTTTATGCTTTTTAGTACTAAAAAGTTTGTGGTTTGGGAATATTTCCGATACAGTTGGGGCATACTTAATGATGGAAATGGAACACATAAGTGGTCTCATCGTTGCTTCTATAATGGCTAGTCCATTCGACTTTTGTGACGTAGTAACAACTACAATGCACAAGGTGAGTTGATGCTCTCAATTTGCTCCGCACTTCACCCTTTCGATTAAAAAATTGACCATATTAGATGGATATTTTTTTGGATCTATCTTAATGCTATCTATCGGTGCCATTCCCCCCTTGTAGAAGAAAAAGAATCCCATTAGTGTTCAAGAAACGGTGAAGAACTAAAATAAATATGCCATTCCCATCATAGGAGGAGTGATTCTAGAGTTAAGAGGAGTAGATTTTCCTTTTGATTCTCTTACATGTTCTCTGATTCACTTTCCTGTTTCCATTTGTTTATGTTATTTCTATTTCTTATCACTACTAGATTAAAGCTTTGATGAAACTCATTATGTTCCTTGAATTGTTTGTCAATTGTTTCACTTTTTTCTTTTAATTTTTATATTTTTTATATTTTTCATTCTGAAATATTTTTGGATTGGAGGGTTATGTTTTTTAGTCTTTACAAGTTCCTTTGGGAGGCATGATATTCTTTAGGAAGGAAAACGTATTGGGGGTCGACCAAGAGACAACCATCAACAATGTAGTTTTTCTAGCATTACAGGTCAATCTGAGTTCTCCTTCCTTTCCCCCATCATCAATATTGTTCTCCTACTCACTAATACCATAATATTGGATATTTAGATTTTTTGTATCATTGCGTTTCCAAAATATACATGAAATAATATGTGGCTTTTTAGGGAGGACCACATAACCATACCATAGGAGGGTTGGTTGTTTGTTTAAAGCAGGTTGTAACTCTAGGGGTCAAGGCTTATCAAGTACAGGTGTAGCACTCTCACATGTCTAAGATTTTGTAAAATCCATGCATGTGAATTATTTTGTGAATGGATTTTGTTTCTGATCAGAGGTAAATTAGTTTTAGCAAGTTGTAGAAAATTATCAAGCCCTTGCAAAGAAACTAATGGATTTGGGTTATAATTTGGTGTCTGGTCGTAGTGACAATCACCTAGTTCTAGTTGGTTTAATGCCCTTGGTAAGGATCCTCTATTCATATGATGGAGTAAACAACCTACTTGTATATTGATTTCTATTGGATTTAGCTGGTTGAATGCAACATGGTATATATTAATGGCCTTGGAAAGAGAATTAATGGTGCAAGAGTAGAGAATGTTTTGGATGCTGCTTATATCACACTCAACAAGAATTATTTCCTAGGTTACATGAATTTTTTCTTTCTATATTTAGATGTAAGAAATTCATTGATTTTCCTTGATCCCATGTGATGATATAGCTTACTTTCAGACCTTACATTTTCAGGTGATAAAAGTGTTATGGTTCCTAGTGGTATTCGCATAGGGACTCCTGCATTAACCACCAGTGGGATTCTTGAGGATGACTTTATTAAGGTTGCAAATTTTATCCACAAGAGGGTGCAGATAGCCATTAAGGCTAAGGGCTCTGTGCAAAGTATAAAAATAAAGTATTTTATAGAATTTATTGAGTCGGACAATTTCCAACTATGAAATAGTATTTCTGATCTCAAAACGCAGGTTGAATCATTTGCTACCCAATTTTCATTGCTTGGTGTTAGCATTGAAAATCTCAGTTAGACATATAACTTGCTCACAGCCTCAGAAGTGTCCTTATTGGCATTGCTCATTTCCTAACATCACAAGTAAGGAAAGTCAACAACAATCCCTGGTATATGAAAGGGAAGTCAACATAATTACTTGTAAGAATCACAGAACCTGGCTTCCATAGAAACTGTTATTGTTGGGGACTCATTGAAGAGTGAACTTTTAGATTTGAAGGTTATCCACAATGTTGCAATAGATACAACCCTCTTGTACAAACATCCTCGTGGCACAAATTTTAAGATGGATTTACAAATCATTGCAAAAAGGTATTTGAACAGAGAGGTTCAACAATCTAAAAATGGTCAGAATATTGTTGAAGTTGCAAGAGCTGCAATAGATCTAGTGTTACTGAAGATTCAAAATGGGCCAACATTTGGAAATTCTCATTTCTCATAAAAAACCTAGTCTCATTGTTGGGTGATCATAGTAGGAGATGTTCACTTATTGATGGCCAAATGAATTAATGAGCTGCATCAGCTACATATTTTTTAAAATAATCCCAAGGGGTTTTCTCTATAAATTATTGGATTAACCTCTTGTTTATGTAGAGTCATGTTTTCTTCACTTTCCTATGTGAAGCTTCTTTAAATGCCATCTCCGTTCTCACTTTAGCAAAGTAATTTGCAATTGGTTTGCAGGTTTTGAAGGCAACAATTTGGTACTTCTCCCATTTCTATACACATATCTTCCACACATAACTGCAAATTAGGGGTATTTATTGTTGAAATTTCTAATCTAACACATCAAAAATCCCTACTGCATTATCTGGTTTATTTTCTCCTACTTGTTATTTTCGTTAACAAGTTATTTATAAATATAAATACCAAAAATAAACACAAATGCAGTCTTAACACATATACCGATCAACAACTTAAGTAACTGAGACAATCACACAAGGGATGCCGTTATTTTTGGACAATCGTCCTTGGAAAAACCTAATGTATGAAAACCGGTGCAACAGATATGAGGATTTTATTATTATGCAGTTTTTGAATACAACTATGGAGCCAGAAATGGCTCAACCAATAGAGAATTTCCTCAGCAGTAATACCTCTCCTCGAAGACAGATATTATGGTTGATCAGTCACCAGATGAACGATCCCACAACAACTACGAAAACTCCTTAGTTGGACAACGAAAGTTGCTCCAAGCTTCTCCACTACTCTGCGGCACTCTGATAGGGACTGCGTCACCCTCGTAGCTCACCAGCACTCAATCTACCCCACTAAAATCACCCAATGCTACCTCTTGGCCCTGCGTTAGCTCTGCTAGCCTCTGCGTAGCTACTGATGCCTCTGTGTCAACCTTCTGACCCCCTGCGTCACCCACGCTGGCCTCCTCAGCCTTTGCATAAGTCCCAGCTGCCTCTGCATCAACCTTTCTAGGCTCTGCACTGTCTCTCTGGCACTATCTCTGCCTCTCTGCTATGTATTCTTGGCCTCGTGCCGAACTGCCCCTCGCTACAACAGATCACTAGCTCGATTCTATCAGCAAAACCCCCCCGAAAATCGAATTGACTGATCAATATTGGTATATCTCCAACTCACCTTCAAGCCTCCTATTATACTTTTCTTGTTGATTCTTCAATGACCGAGATTAAGTACCTAATCAACGACTAAGATTATATTTGGATTGATCCATGTCATTTATAACATTCTCACCCAGTTTTATATTAATACCCATTAATATTTTAATTTTGCTAAGTTTAGACTTAAGAGCTCCATTAAAAATATTAATTATTTTAATCTCTCCAACCGAGTGGAATTTCCCCAAACGATTTCTGGATCTTGGAAATCTTATGTGCCTTAGCCTCTCCACCAACTTTCATGGTTAGAGCACATCCGATGCTACCACAAATCACCATTTATTAGCTAAATTTACAGATATATTCAACTTTGGCATTTCACGCTAGATTCATTTATTAATGCTTAGCTGTTCACTTTTCATCATCTTAGGCTTGCAGGGATTTCCATACTTATTGTTAGGCCCAAGATAAACTGTTAATTTTTTTCTTCCATCTCCCATAATGAGCTTTTGTGCTCTCTGTTGAACGAGACCCCATGCTCCATGGAAAGGTTTATGGTCTTTTATTCCAATGCGCTAACATTTATCCTCAACCACGTTATCTTGTTTTTTTACTTTAGATATGGAACCTTGAGCTTAATGATGTGAGCTTCTGTTGTGATGACAATGAGTAGACAGTTCATTGAGGTAGCCCATTTTGATCCAACAACGAGCTTTAGACCAAAACTAGGTTTGCAAAGTCATTGTGGATAATATTAGATGCAAAAACTAGTGTTTGATTTGCACCAAACATCATGGTAAATAATAATAATAATTGAATAGATTAGTTAATAGGCTGGAATTGAAATCAAAGATGGGATCTTGAATGTAGAAACACTACGACAATCATTGTTAATGTATCACAGAATGCCAAGTGTAGATTCCTATTGTTGCAATTGTTAAAAGTGTGCAACCGTGTTAGCACTCAACCCTGTATAGTAAGTAGTGATAATGATTAAGATCAGATTAGAGGATGGGTTGCAATTTAACTTATAATTCATTTAATAACAAGGTAGGAAGTAACCAAAAATAAATGTGAAGATTGTTGGTCTAGTGGGATTAAAGAAAACATTACAAGTAATAATGTTATCCAAAAATAACCATTGGTTGTTGAACGGGTCATGCTTTGAATAACAATTTCATTAAGAAATTATAAATGGCTCTAGTTATTCATGGTACATGCTATAGACAATATGGATGTTGTTGAAATATATAACTAGGTCTGGTCTTCATAATGACATGTGTAATCATGATTTTATGTAATTGATGTAAGAAGAAAATAAAATTATTTTGTAATGCTTGAGTCATGAGTGAGGGTCATGAACAAGGCCATAATTATAGTGATGTGTCTCCCTAACCACATTTGAATACCTTTGTTTGAGATGATGGACATTATTTCCCTTCATTCCATCCATTTTATGTAGGCGCTTGTGAACTCCCATCTGACATCCAATCACGGAGATGAGTGATGATGGTGTGTTGGGAGGAGTTGGTGGTATCAATGTTGTTCTTAGCAAACCACATGGGGTTGTGTATGTTGAATATAGTTGAAGAAGGTTTTCATCCATGATGATATGTGTGATGTATAACCTTCAACAATGGCACAATTGCATTGTATGCTTTTCCATTACAATAGTAAGAGCACTTTGTTTTGTAATGGAAACATACAATTGTTTTGCAAGAAATATACTGAATATGAAAAACGCTAATGGGACTTGGAAATGGTGCTTGCTACAATTAATATGGTGCATCAATAATAAAGAGGATGTTCAAATGGAGTATATAGAGAAAGTGTGAAATGGAGGATAAGGCATGGAGTATGAAGATGATGATGATGATTCTTGCAAATAGAACTTGCAACAAGATGTACAATGTTTATTGTTGTGATGATTTTTGTTTAGATACATTAATCCTTCCAATTGTTTTATTGGTATAGGTATCTTGGAATGCTTTGTTTCTCAATCTAGTTTGAGATCTTCATTAACCTATTGCTAGTCATATTTAGTGCTTGTGTATTTGAAAACACTTGTGAACCAAAAGTTTTTTTCCTTTGTTTCTTCATTTTTCCTGTCAAGCTATTGATGCCATTTTCGGTTTTCACTAGTGCCTTACCCCATCTATCCTAATAGGGTTTCCATGAGGAGGAATTCCTTTATTGTAGACTTATGGTTGCCTCCATGGTGGTTTTCAGCCAAAGGCCTATCCCAAGTGCATTAATGAGGTTTCCACTGGGATATTATATTATTATTATTATTTTCTTTTTCATTTGCAATGTTTACGATATCTAGGCAGCTTGAGAGCATTTTTACTCTCAACCACACCAAATTGTTAGGTTCTGAATATGGTTGTGACTTATTCCTTTTATAGAGGCTTCTTGTAGATATTTTCTAAAGAGCGACTGCAACAACCCTTGGATTTCTTAATGATTCACCATGATTTTACAAGACATTATATTATAAGACAATATTATATTTATAAATTTAGGGAGCCTCTTAAAAATTTCCATGAAATACACCCGGGAAGATGACGCCAGATTGAATGGATTCACATATGCAGATTGGGTAGGTAGTTTAGTAGGTTGGAAAAGTAGCTCCGAGTGTCGCTTCAGTGTTGGATCAAGAATGATCTCTTGTTGCAGTAGGAAGCAAAAGTCGGTACCTCTAAGCTCAACAAAAGCAAAATATATGGCGACCAACATAGCTACGTGCGAAGCTATATGGCTTAGAAAACTACTTGAGTTTGTTCAGGAAAAGGATGGAGGTGACCAGTATTTTCTGCGATAATAGAGTTGTATTAAACTCTATGAAAATCCAGTATTTCACAATCGGTTGAAACACGTTGATATCAGATGCCACTTCAGACACTGTGTTCAACGTGGGCCAGCACAGTTGCAATATGTCTCCACAGGAAATCAGGTAGCAGACGTACTCACAAAAGCTCTAGGAAGAGCTAAGTTCATCCAGTTCAGAGAGAAAATGGGTATGGTATAGAATTTGTTTCAGTAGCAGAAACATATGGTTTCTCAGTTGCAGTACATAAGCAATGTTGGTAGTGGCAGGTCAACAGCAATACAAATGCAACATTTGCGCAGTACTTGGTGGGCAATGATGTTAGACATTAGCAGCGCAGAGGGAGATGTTACAGAACATGGTAATGCTTCAATAGGATGCATTGCTAGAGCACATTTCTTGCTAAGAGAGAGTGTTGATTTTTGGTAGCATCGAATGTGCTCTAGGTTTCAAAATTTGTAGGGAGGCTTGAACGCATGTATTCCACATTACCCAAAAATTGTTTTGCGAAATTCTACTCAGAGATAGTTTTATTAAAATAATTAATTATTTTTAATGGGACCCTAAGTCTAAACTTAGGAAATTAAAATAATTAAAGGGTATTAATCTAATTGTGGGTGAAACTTCTAGAAGAAATAGAAGATCGAGTCCAAATGATCTAAGCCATTGATTAGAATCTAATCTGGGTCATTGGTTTTCAACTGGAGGATTATAAGGACTTCGACGAGCATTTAGAACACACACTAGGCAGATACTCAGTTACTTGAGTAAAATCGATTTTTCTCACTAGTCGAAGTTCAGCAAGAGGAAATCGATCCAGTGGGAGAGTTGCAAGTGAGGAGGAGAGAGAGGGTAGCAGTAGAGTGCAAGAGCAAAAGACGCAGAGCAGAGGAGGGACATTGCACAGGCTGTGACACAGAGGGACAACGCAGAGGATAACAATGGGACTGCACAGTCCTCACGCAGAAGCTAATGCAATGAGACGCAGAGGGGGCAACAGGTCCTCTCCTAGATCAGAATCTCGAAGTGTGAGAGAAATGTCAGTAAATTTCTCATAGAGATTCCTCTTCTATTCTGCTAGTTATATCTTGTACATGAAATTTTTGCTGAAGATTAATAAAGAAACCCTCATCTATTGCACTGGTTTTCCCGCATTGGGTTTTTCCAAGGACAAATGTCCAAAAATAACTGTCATTGTGATTATACTTGTGCTAGTATTTTTCCTTGCATTTACTTTCCACGGTATTTTAATTGTGAACGCTGCAGTAGAATTTATTTCAATACTTACCGTAGAAACATTGTGAACAACTTATTTCTCAGTTAATAAGTAGAAGAAATAATATCAATCACTGCAATTGGGTTTCTATCTAGAAATTTTCACAATTTTCACCTTGATTAACCTCACACTCAAAATCTAGCTTGGTCCATGGTGAAAATTACCCTAGTGGGGCTAACATCATCAACCTTAATCCTATACAAGCCTTCACCTTAGGGCTTTGTTGTAGCAACTACAACACCCTCCAAAATTTTGGTTTGCATCCAAATCTCAGAGCCTTCCTTGGTTTTTCCCCCTTGATGGTTGCAAACACTCAGGCTCATCACATGAGCTCTTGTCGATTCTTTACACCATTTTGCTTGATTGACCACCAGTTGTCTTTTGGCATGTTGATTGTTATGTCACGCTTGCGACCACCGGTCATTCACACACAAAGTTGTAAACATTGTCGTGCAAGTGTCGTCACTATCGTTCAAAGATCTATCTCAAGTGTCGCACTTGTCACTCTCAACCTTTGAGTCAGTCTCACTCAGCACATGTATGTCTTGTTGACTAAGGTGTCGTGTCGTCAAGTTGTGCTAAGCGTGTGATCACAATGTCATGTATGCACAAGTTCACTTGCTTTCACACTTAGTCTTCTTTCCTAAAAAAAATTCGACTGGACAACCCTCCTTCAACTGGACCCCGATCTTAGTGACCTTGCTCTGTTGCCCAAAACTGTGCAGAGCTTGAGGCTATCCTCCAGGGCAGCCTACACTAAGCAATCCTAGAAGTGAGCCAACTAACTCTCTCCTAGAACTGCGCAAAAGTTGTCCCCAAGTCCGATCCACTTCGCGCTTCCCGCAACATCACTCATCCAGCCTCCCTCTGGTCTTTCGGAAAATCTGAACTGCACTACTCCCCAAAACTGCGTAGGAGTTGGCCAGTTGCCTGCCCTACACTGTTTGCAGGAACTGTGCAGAACTTACAAGTCAGGCCTTTGTTTCCTGTCACTACATTGTTCTTGAGAATTGTGCAGATTTGACTAGCAAGCCCCCTGATGGTTTGCTCTGCTCTCACTCTGAAAATTGTGTAGTTTTGACTGGCAACCTCTCTGTTGCCTTGCTCTGCACTCATCCTGGAAACTGCACAGATATGACTACCCAACACTCTCTCTCAAAGATGCGCAGTAGTTATCAACAGCTTTGTGCAGCCCGATCCAGCCTTGCTCTTGAAAACTCCGCAGAAATCTCTGCCAGTGCATCCTGTTGCTCACTTTGCCTTCGCTGGAGAAACTGCACAGATCCCCAGCTAAACCCCCAGATGCCCCACCCAGTCCTTACCTTGAAAAATGTGTAGAATTGCCCAACAATTCCCCGACACCCTGCTTGGTCTTCATCTGGAAAACTGCACAATTCTACCTACCATCAAGCAAAGACCAAGACCATCTAAGACCCCACACACTTTTCCATGCGAACGTGAAGTCATGTTACACCAAGAGCACACCCATCACTCAGTAGCACAATAGCTTGACACGGACACCATAGTTAGCCAGTACATGTCAGCAATGTCATGTCGAGTTGTGTCATGAGTTGTCTCAGCCACATCACTACTATGGGCCATATTTGTTGTAATCAAATGTAATGTAATGTAAAAGTCCAAGAGGCACACATATGAAGTTGCAATTCTGCCTACCATCAAGCAAAGACCAAGACCATCTAAGACCCCGCACACTTTGCCATGCGAAGGTGAAGTCACGTTACACCAAGTGCACACTCGTCACTCAACAGCTCGACATGGACACCATAGTCAGCCAGTACATGTCAGTAGTGTCATGTCGAGTTTTATCATGAGTTGTCTCGACCACATCGTTACTATGGACCATACTTCTTGTAATCAAATGTAATGTAATGTTAAAGCCCAAGAGGTACACATATGAAGTTGAAGAGTCACTTCAGTTAAAATGTCATAAGAAGTCAAACAATCATGAGGGAAGTCGAAGAGTCACAAGGGCCAGTTTTCCCCCTTAGCTATATATACCCCTCATTGTATGAGCAAAGGACTTTAGGACTTTAGACCTTGGCTCCTCCCACATAGCCTTGAGAGTCTGTAGTTTGTTCTTTGAGCAAGGAGTGGCTCCAATGTTCCACTATTGGAGCTAGTGATGTATGGTGTACAAATGTGTCTTGGAACTTTTGCTTAATTCAGAACCCTGTCTTAGGCAATGTTTTAAAAACTGGCTGGTCTGAACCAGTAACTGGTCAAACTGATCGGTTAACAAGCCCACTGGGTCAAACCGGCTTAAAAATACGGTTTGCCTCCTCATTTCGCCTTTTTTTTTCCCTAACCGGTTAGTTTAAGATGAAACCGGCCGGTTTGTGGTCAGACCAGCCGGTTTTGTCCTAAACTGGCCAGTTTATTGCTAGGGCAACTATAACCCCCACAAAATTCATTTTTGTGAGTTTTGAAGCTGGTTTGAGGGAAATTTGGGATTTTTTTCCCCCAAAAATAGTTTGTCCAAGAAAAACATGCCTACCCTCTTAGTTTCCTAACACATCTCAACCCTAGTAATGTTGGGAATTAATGGCGATGTTGAATTCTTAAAGTAAAAGTGGCATTTCCTTTAATTTTCATTTTAACATTACCGTGAAATGACTCAAGATGTTTGAGAGTGGTTTCGACCTCATTGGATTTCATATGGAGAAACTAGAATTTTAGATTTCAATCTGAATGGTTTTCAGGATTTCATGGTTTGGGGGTTTGCAATGTTTCCCTTTGATTCTATCATGCATGAGGGTATGAGATTGGAATTTGATCAAGAGCATGAAGCCCTTTAAGAACCTTGATCGTGGTGGCATTGATTGTTAAACATTGTTAACGTTGGTGGTACTGATTGTTGAACTCCTCTACCATGGCCTTAACAAGAATGCACCCTTCACTCAAAGGAAAACAATTGGTTTGGCATGCTAATCATTTTCTACCACATTAGAAGGTCGAGGAGAAGAACCCTTCACTCAAACCCAAAACATTAATTAGGCATGTTAAACCTTTTTAATTTCTATCATGTTATAAGGTTGAGCAATCCAAGTCTGAAGACTTTGAGCTAAATGATGTTCGTGTATCTCTTGTTGATGATGTTTATGTATTTCTAGTAGTGTTGAATCAATGATGAGTTTCATGAGTGACCATGTTGATCAATGATTTGTAGTTTTGATGTCTATTTTTGTTGCTACTACTAAAGTTGTAGAGTAGTTTTAGGAGTCCTCAAACTCAGAGGCATATTATTTATGTAGTTCATGTTGATGATCTTTTGTCTAGTAGTGGTGATGAGTTTGATCATGACGAGGAGCGATCATGTTGTTGATCACTGATATGTAGACTTGTAGTAGCTCAGCGACCCCATAGCTTATAACATTGTTTTCAGACTCTAGAGGCCATTTAGAGCCTCATTGATTATGTCTTTTGTTGCAAAAATGTATTGCACTCGATGCCATTTTGATATATTCACCTTTACATGGTATATAGATGAGAAAACCTTGCATATTTTGTTTCTATTGGCTTGGAATCATGGTTTTAGATCTTAAAAATAGTTTTTTTTCAATTAAAAATTAATTATTTAATGTATTTTTTTTAACTAGTTCGTTTAGACCTGACCAGTCTCGGTTCAACCGGTTCCAGTTTGAAACCCGGTTCATTAGGTGGACTGATCTAGTCACCGGTTACAGTTTTCAAAACATTGGTCTCAGGCCAACACGTTTTCACACATGTTTTGTATCCATTTGTAAGACTATTCTTTAAACGTTTTTAATGCATGTTTGCTTAACCTGTAGTAAGATAGTTGAACTACTTCGGTTATTTTAGTACTTACATTGTTGAATATGCGTTGTATTGTTTATCACCGTTGTCTCGCCCATGTGGACTACTCTGCCGAACACTACACAGGCTATCCATGTGTTTTCTTGGTTTTAACGACCGTCACCCCTGTGTGGACTACTTCATTGGATGGTGCACATGTTTTCCCTTGAACTTTGGTTTTCACGACTGCCACATCCATTGTGGACTATTCCGCTGGATGTTGGACGGACCCTTGTTGTTGTTCGCGTGTGTTTCTTCTTGGATTAGGACTATTCCTCTCATCAAGAGGCTCACTTCACTTTCCCCTTTGACAGTAAGAGAAACTAGACACATAGTTACATTACGCACTCACCAGGCATACTCACCTTGCTTTCTTGAAGTTACAAGTATAACACTCTCATGTGTTGAACAACAAGAGCTAAGGAAAATCTCTAAGATAATGGCAACTGGGCCATTGTACCGGATGGGACTCCTACACCAAATGGTATGAAGTCTAGTTGGTACTTCATACCAAGGAGATTCCCTGAATGTTGGAGGGTCCAGCACCATCAAAGGCCTATTTGAAGGTTTTCCATCACCTTTTTTTGATTTCATCATTAAGCAAACATTTTCTTTATGCTTGCATGCCTAGTTACTCCTTATATAAGCAACACCTTGAAATCCTAGGTAATCAAGCATCTTTCAAGGATTTGTTTATGGTACGTTGTTCCTTTTACATAAAGAATTGTGCTTTAATCCTTATAAGAAGTGTGAAAATTTCTAAATCTACACATTAGAAATCCTGTTGCAATCACTGGTTTACCATCTCCTACTTGCTTTTACATTAAACAAGTTGTTTAATTATTTAAACAACGATAAAAACACTATTGCAGACTACACATACATACAAATCATGAATTGAAAATAGAACAAGACAAATACACAAGGGACACCGTTATTTTTGGACAATCATCCTCGGAAAAACCCAATTCGAGAAAGCGGTGCAGCATATAGAGGGTTTGTATTATTAAGCAGATTTCTGAATACAACTACGATGCCAAATCTGGCTCACCCAACAAAGAATAAATCCGACAGAAGTACCTCGTTCTAGAGACAGATGAACAAACCCCACAGGTGACTACACTATTCCCATTGCTGGGCAGCGATGGCTGCTCCAAGCTCTGCGCTGGAACTGCGTCGCCTCCTCTAGTAGCTGCGTCACTGTGACAATGCGTCACTGAGACCCCTTAGCCTCCACTGTGTCACTGCATTAGAGCTCTCCCTCTGCGTCACTATGACTCTGCATCAGAGCTCTACCTCTGCGTTATCTCTCCTGGTGTTGCTCTGCCTCTCTGCTATATAGTCTCGGCCTTGGACTAAAGTCCCTCTGCCAAATTGCCCCTCTCATTGCAACTCAGATCACCTATTCGATTTTCTCAGCAAACCACGCCCTAGAAAAATCGAATTAACTAATCTCTCAAATATATCTCCAACTAACCCTCAAGCCTCCTCCTATACTTTTCCTGTTGATGAATCAATGATCGAGATTAAGTCCCTAATCAACAGCTAAGATTAAAACAGACTTGATCCTCGTCACTTAGAAGTTTCTCGCCCATATTCAAATTAATACCCATTAATATTTTTATTTTCCTAAATTTAGACTTAGGAACCCATTAAAAATATTAATTATTTTAATAACTCCTCATCCGGGTGGAATTTCTCCAAACGATTTTTGGGTCTTGGAGATCTCATGTGTTCTAGCCCCTCTATAAAATTTCGGAGCTAGAGCATATCCGATGCTACCCAAAATCAACAGGGAGTACTTTGCCTAGCCTTTCACTTATATCACCTTGAGCCAATTGACTTATAATCTTTAGATGAGAAGCTGGGAAGCCTTCCGTCTGATGAAATTCCACTAAAGAGCAGGAGGTGGAGTGTTGAAGTGACAATGGCAATCCACCTCATTGTTGCACCTTGGTTTGGCTCTTGCCTTGTGAGGTCTTTCACACGCCCTGTTAGATTTTGAGACAACAGGGACCTTCTCATGTTTTGGGGAAAATCCAAATAATGAAATGCATTGGTTATAGTTTTCCTTGTATACAAAGACGAACCCTATTGATGTGAAGTCTCTAAAGTTGTTATCCTATCGTCACAAGAGAGCACCTGATTACAGTAACATTCACAAGTTGGATTCCTTGGTAGACAATCCCAAGGCTAATATTTGACTCCTGCACTAAAACGTTATGCAACAAGAGAGTTCTAAAATATTCTGTACAATAGTCTGATTCACAAATTCAGAAATCTGATTGCAAGGTAGACATTGGCACCGGCTTGGCTTGTTTACTAAGAATATTGATCTGCTTTTAACTATATCCTGAGAACCAGACACACTCACCCTCTAATATATATTATAAACTGGTTGGACAAGTTTTTAGTATCAACTTGAAATGGTATTGACTATAATATTTGTGTAAACTCTTCCTGTGCCTATGCATCACCTCAATGGTGCCCTGGTATTCAATGACAAAGAATTTCCTTTCCGCACATTGTTGTTTTTGACATGCACGGTTAGTTTAAGTTTATATCAAGTGCTGGTTTCCTATCTTACAACTTAATACTAGCATAGTATATTCAGGCAACTCTTCGTAAAATATCATACATGCACTTCAAAGAAATTATCTGGAAGTGATAAGTTCCAGTGAATAGAATCTGCACGCGGAATTATAGAAAAGAGAAGCCAAAGAAGCAACAAACTCCAAATGCTGCATCAAAAGTCAATGCCATAGAGTTTCATATTGCACCATTTCAAATCGACAATGAAAAACTAGAACGCCGCCAAAGATATCGTGCCAGGTGATGAAAATATCATTATGTCATGCATGCTTCCACCAAATAAGTTGACAATTAAAGTATCTATGTCTCACTTGCATGCAATGCTCTCGCTACACTTATGCTGATTTTTAAAAGCCATAAAAATATAACCAAGCTAAACGATAAATTCTACCATTATTTTTTTGATAAAAATTCAAATTAACAAAACCCATGAATGATTCCAGAGGATGAGAACTCCGAACTGGTTATGGAAATAAATCCGACAACTTTAAATGATATGCATAATGATAAATTAAAATTTGTATGCAACCACAACAGCACATGCTCATTACAGTCACACTCGTAGGGCATCTGAAAGATGAAATAGCACTCAAACTAACCTTAATAAAGAAACTCAACAATCAATGGCATCCCACAAGATCTACATCATAAATATAAGAAGGTAAGACAAATTACAAAAACCCACCTCAGAGTTTTGTCAAGATTTACCAGCAGTCTTTGAATTAACAGACATTAAATTACTAGCTGGGAAAGCAATAGGGGTCAGAGGTGGTGAAGGAACTTCTTCAGTAATCTCTATCCATTGCAACTGGCCTTTCTGTCCAAACGAAGGTACAGAAAGACTGCTGCTCACCAATGTTGCAGGAGGTGAGGGGAGAGGAGATGCAAAGTTTGCAATTGTTGGTCCTAGTATTTTAGTAGCTGAAGATTCCTTAGTTTTCCTATTTACCAAGGGTGCCGAGTGAGTGATGGAGCTTGTAGGTTTTGAAGTTTTTGCTGAATCGAGGGGTGGCCTAGGAAGCTCATGCAACTGGCTTACACGAGATGATTGACTAAAAGATGAAAGACTATCAGAAATTTTTGGTGAAGCAAATGGACCTGACATTGTGGAGTGACCAATAGATCCTGATTTAGATGAAGGTTCTACATTTGGAAAGAGGGGTGAACTACTTCCCTGTACAACTGACTCACTAGAGTATAAATTGCCTGTTACAGGACCTGAATGAACATGCCTTTTATGTCTTTTGGAAGTGGATGCAACTGTTGCATTCAAAATAGCCACACTTTCAACTGAGGATGGAAGAGGCATTGGTCTGGCCTGTGCTCTTCTATTAGATTCTTCAGGAAGTTGTTGTCCTTTTGATATATAACTCTGCTTTGTAAGAGGAAGGGATATTGAGATATTTGGATTACAGTGACCTCCTCCTCTCATCCTGGAAGTTGTTCTCTGCCCCAAATCCTGACTTTGGCATTGTTGCAATGGATATGTTTGCAGAGTCCCACTTGCACCTGTTGTTTTCACCCCTACAGGACTGTTATTCACACACCCTGTAACACTCATACTTGCACCATGTGGAGTTGGAAGTGCATATGAATGCACAGGCTTCTGCAACCGCATCTCTTCGGTTTTATCAAATCCATCAGATTTTTTCAATGAATAAAGTGGGATGGGAGCTGATTTTCTCTGACCAGTTGCAGTGCTATGCCTAAACTGGTGAACCTTTTCAGTACTTGTCTGCAAACAACAAAGATCACATGCTCAGAACCCACTAGATGCAATGCATCTTGCATCTAAATTCGAATAGCTGTAGATCAATAAAATCCGAAGCATGTATGATTCAGTATAAAGTCCTACATTGCCAAAATAAGTTGCGCATAGAGACTGGATATACAAGAGCACCCATTTTAATGATAAAAAAAAATTAAACTTGATTTGAGGTATTTGAGAAAGCTAAAATCTGGAGGGGAGTCTCCTTTCGTGTGGATGAATGATTTTAACAATCATAGTTGATAGTGAGATACTGGCAACTTGACTATTGAATTTAAGAAATGAGGAAGAAAGAAATTATATTATTGAAAAGGAACTAAAAGTACAAGGATGGGTTTTATGATGGGAGGTTCTTCTTTATAGGACATCCAAATTTCTTCATGGTTGGGGTCACACGTTGAACCTTGTTCCCTCTCAATTTCATTTTAGTGGTACCTCATTCTCTTTCCCACAGGTGTTTCATCATATAAACAAATCTTGTGCCTAACTTGAGATGAAATCAAAGCCTGGAGTATCATGATCAGTGCACCATCATAATGATTTGTATTATGTATCATCATCAGCCAAAAGTGTGGCCATTGTATCTTATGTATTGTACAAGACCATGCTTAGTGATCTATGTAGAGTGTTTTATTCATCTAGGTGGTTGCTCTAGGCCCTTCTCGTTTTATCAGTGTAGCCATTTTTACGGGAGGACGATTTTATCTGCCAATAAAATCATCGATTTTTTCCACCTGAAAAAATCATGATAAAATTGTAAATATTGCCAAAAAAATAGTAAAAATTGCCCAAAAAAACGTCAATAATAAATTTGATTTTTGAATTCATTAAATAATAATAAATTTAATTTTGAATTCATTAAATAATAAAAATTATAATTTATTATTTTTATAATTATTAATTTGTAATTTATGACCCTCAGTGGAGTCCCAACGCCTTAACAACATAGCCTACATCTACTACAATCTTCGATTGTGGGTGAGGCAACTTCAGTAGACACGTAATGTGGAGGCCATTTCATTGGATGGGATTGACACCACTACTGCATGGAGGGTTGAGGCTGAGAGGCCTGTCAAGGAATTGACCCTTGATTGGTTAGAGGAGGTAGTGGAGGAGGTAGCAACTGCAGAGGAGAGGGTGGAGGAGGAGGAGGAGGAGGAGTAACAGGAGGAGGAGGTGCCAATGGACACCACCTACCATGGTCACTAGTAGAGGATGTGGTCTACCTTCTACAGCTCCTAGCTATTCTAGAGGAAATCAGATTCCAATGCCAGCCCCAGAGCCTTCTTCATCTAGAGGGAAAGTTATTACATTTTCTCGCAAAGGGGCAAAGGAAATCATTAGTTACTTAGTGGTTCATTTCATTGTATATGACTCACTGTTGATAATATCGGCGATATTCGAAAATATCGCGATATTTTCAGCAAAACGATATATCGCCGAGAAAATATCGCGATATTTTCTGTTTTGAAAATATCGGCAAATATTGGAAAATATCAGCAAAATATCGCGATATTTTGAAAATATCGGCAAAATATCGGCTATATTTAAAAATTTGAAAAAATTATTTTTTATGCTTGCCTATATTTGCCGATATTTTGCCAATATTTTCGCCGATATTGCCGATAAGATATTTTCTGGACCCTCGCCGATATTTTCCCGATACCGATATTATCAACACTGATATGACTCATGATATGAGATACATTATTATATTTTTTATTGATATTTGGGGCAGAGTCTGGACTTAGGTTTCAGGACATGATTCACTATTACGTGTGATGTAGCTAGACATATTAAACATCTTATATATTAGTTTTTTTTTCATATTTATGTGTCAATGCATTTATTTTATGTTGTGGATGCTTTAGATACTAAAAAAATTGAAAAAGAAAAAATGAATATTTTCGTATTTTTTAATTTTGCTGATGTTTTCCCAATTTTTACAGTTTTTTTCTTTTTCCAGACTCTCGTTGATTTTATCCCATTTGCGATGTTCGCAACACTGCTTTATCATGGCCTATCCTCTCAGTCCCCATCTTAGGATAGCCCTTGCCCTTATGGCTCATTCTAACCATCTCATGGAAATCATTTATGCCCAAAATAGGTGCATGGGGTCTTGGAGTCAATCTATTAGGATGCATGACTTAAATAAACCTTGGGTTTTTTCACTTTACCCTTATATAAAATTGTTGTTTATGTATTCCAACACTTAGAAATGACACCTATTTTATGCCTAAGCATGGATGTTCGTATGTACTTGTCATACTTTGGCCTAGGTGATCATCTCCCTAGCACTTTGGGAACTCTGGACATGCATCCATCACTTGAGATCGCTCTACATATTTTCATGTGGAGACATAGCTGCCAGGGCTGTTAGTTTTTGTAGCATCAGATGGTGTTCTAGCCTCGAAACTTTGGGGAGAGGCTAAAACACATGAGTTTTCCTAAACCCATAAATCGTTTATGGAAATTCCACCTAGAGATAGCTCAATTAAATTAATTGACCATCATTTAAATTTTTCCTAAGCCTAACTTAAGAAAATTGGTTAATTAATAATAATTAATTGAGAAAGGTGATAATTCTCTAGAAAACTCACATAGATCAACTTGGAGATGATATCAACCATTGATTAAATTTTAATCTTAGCCAATGGAGTCCCAATTGGAGATTATAAGAAGAGGTCGATGGTAAATGGAGAAAGACATAAGGGAGAGCCAGCAATGTGATTTCCTTGGGCAGTTCGAGCTAGCCACCAACAGAGTTCGAGCTAGAGAGAGGATGCAGAGATAGATAGGGTCAGAGATAGTGATCCAGAGGATGTTTTTCGATTCCCGAGAGGCAAAGAGAGTAGGTCATATTTATTTCTCCAAGAGGTTACGCAGGGCCTACGTAGAGCTTCAAAGAGGCAGTTCGATTTAGTTGAGTTGGAGGTGGATTCAATTGCCAAAGGCCAAGAGGATCGTTTCCAGAGTAGTAGAAGGAAAATGGCTTGAGTAGTTGTAGTTCTGGGCTGAGCTTGTGATAGGTTGTGCAGAGGTGACGCAAAAGCCTGCGCAGAGGGTTTGGACAACTAGCTTGGAGTTATCAGTTTGTGTCGAGATTGCTTGGAGAAGAGGGTAATTTCCCTTCGTTGATTTTGCTAGTATTTCTCTCAGATTGGATAGATAGTTGGGCATCCATATTTATTGTACTCAGAATTTCACTACTACATAATAATAAAACCCTCAACTGCTGCAGTGGTTTTCCCAGATTGTGTTTTTCCGAGGACAATTGTCCAAAAATAATTGTGTCATTTATATGTGTGTGTGTGTGTGTGTGTGTGTGTGCTAGCATTTCTCAGTTTCCAACATTTTTATTTCCGCAACATTTATTTTATTTGGTGAAGAAATTACATTGTGATTAATTCGATATTAATCATAAAATTAATAAATTGTTAATCATTTAGGAGAATTAATTCTAGCTGTTGCATTTCGACTAATTTTCAAATGGTACCAGAGCGTATTTGACAGATGGGAGGCTCAAAGTCGAAGAGGAAATATTTCGTTGTTCAGAGGGAGCAATAGAAGGATTTTTTCAGGGGTTGCTCAGTGCCTAGCCAGGCAATGTGAATTGCTGGACAGGGTTCCATTTTCTAGTTGTGGGGTGGCAGGAAAGTTTGATTTGTCCGAGGAAGCGATTCCAGTAGGTAGAGGGAGTAGCAATTACATATTTTCAAAGAGTAGATTTCTAGTATGGGCAAAGAGAGTTTGTGGCAGTTTGCTAGTGCAGATTTAGTGTCAGGTGGAAGAGTAAGTGCACACACAGAGGGAGTGTCATGTCCCTTCCTATATTATTTTGGAACAAGATTAATTTTTATATTATGGGGCCAATTTTGGAGCTAGTGGGTCCCATTCGATTTTATTAGGAGATTATACTTAGGAAAAGTTATTTTTGTTGTGGTTAAGTTACACATGGGGGCCACCCACATTAGGGAAATACGCACTCCCTAGTTCGATTTACATGGAGGTGGTTAACTTGTGAAAATTCCTACACTCAAGGAACCCCTACTGCAGCAAAATTGAATTTACTTCTCCTACTTGATATTAATATACATTATCAAGTTATTTTCTGAAAAACACAGAAGTAAATTATTTCTGCAGCCTACAACAATTTAATTTGATTACATCAAACAAGAAACTGAGCAAAGAACAATGTACATAGGACATCATTATTTTTGGACAAAATAGTCCTTAGAAAAACCCAATGTGGGAAAACCGGTGCAACAACATTAAGGGTTTTATATTATTAAGCAGTAGTTATGAATACAATGTTGGATGCCCTCTCGACATTCCAGTTACAAAGAAAAATATAATGGTGGAAAATTGAGTGAGATTACCTCACTTCACCTGGTAGTTTCCAACTGATCCAGCAATAGAATTGGCTAACCTCGGTTATCTCTGCACTCGCCTTGCATCAACCCTGCATCAGCCTTACAGGCCCTGCATCACCCCTGCGTTGTATCTTCTGCCTCCTAGAGCTTCTGCGCCAACCTCTCCCAACTATTCTGGCAGCTCCCTGACAATTCCGGATTTTTGCATGAGGGAAGCTTCTCTTCTGTGCTAGCTCTCCCTGGTTTAGTGTCAAGCCTGCATGGGCCCAGACTAACCCAACGTCAGTCCCTCTACGTGTTGTGCTACCTCCACTAGTGGCTCTCTGCCTCTCTGCCTAATATTCCCAAACTATCCCTGCCCCCTGCTGCAGAATGATCACTTAGTTCGAATTTCTCAGCTTCCTAGCCCTAGAAATTTCGAACTCTAAATCAATTCGTTCTCTCGATGTGTGTCTAAATGAACCCCAAGCCTCCTTCTTATACTTTTCTCGTTGAGACTTCAACGGCCGAGATTAAGTCTCTAATCAACGGCTAAGATTAAAAACTTGACTTAATCCACTTTCTAGAACATTCTCACCCATATTTTGATTAATACCCATTAATACTTTAATTTTCTTAAGTTTAGACTTAGGAACCCCATTAAAAATATTAATTATTTTAATAAAATACAATCTAGGTATAATTTCACCAAACGGTTTTTGGTTTCTTTAGAACTCATGTGCGTTAGCCTTTCCACCAATTTTCATGGCTAGAGCACATCCGATGCTACCAAAAACAACACTCCCTCTTAGCGAGGAATGTGCTCTAGCAACAATGCCCAACTGCATGTTTCTTTGTCTCTGAAGCATCTCCTCTCCACACTGTTGTTGACACCAACACTGTGTTGTTGTTGCTACTGTATTGTTGCCTATGACACTGCCATTGCCACTGCTGCATCTGTACTACAACTCCCTCTCAAATGCTGCATCTGCTATACTACTAGCACTACCACTGCTAACACTGCATGCGTACCGCAACTCAGTTGCTGAGAGAAGCAACTAAAAAAACCCAAAATTACTGAACTACCTGTGTTCAGCATAATACCATGTGAATGTTGGAATCTGACTACTACTAGTCTATGACCCTCAGAATTTTTTGTGCTACTGCTGACTTTTGCATTGTGTCATCTGCACTACTTCCAACCTTGCTCTGCACTGATCAGTCTTTGGTTTCAGGCTACTACATCTGTGTCTCCAACCAACCCACTATATCATTTGACATTAAGTCCATCTCGCTACTGCTGAATCTTGGGCTCCCGTAGCAAGGAATTGATCCAAGAGGTGGGTTCCTCAAGGATCCTGCCCACATGTAGTCCTCCCGACTACAATTCTATATCGCCCCGTTTCCCTCCTAGAAATGTGTGGGCAGTCATGGCGAATTCATCTTCGTCAATTTTTGTTGGAGCAACCTTAGGATCATGTTTCGCATCCTTATCCTTTTGCTTCAAAGGGCACTAGGATGCAAAGTGGCCCATCTTGTCACATCTGAAACATTTCACCTTTGAAATGTCCTTCTTCTTCTGCTTCTGTGGTCCCTCTGATGCTAGAGCAGCGTTCTCCTCCTCCTCCTTGGTCTTCATGCCACCCCCATTGCTGCTATTGAAGTTGACCTTAACCAGATCCCTCCTTAATTCTTCCTATTGAAGGGCTGCCCACATCTCCTCCCATGAAGGTAGTCTTTCCTTGCCCAATATATTTCGGACGAAGACTTGCCATTCATCCGAGACTCCATTCAGGGCCGTCCTTACCATCGTGGTAAACTGAGTAGACCCCATTGCAACAAGTTGGTCTCTGGTGTCCTCAAGACGTTGACGATAGGAGTTAACCACTTCTCCCTTCTGCATCAATGTCCGTTGCAACTTTTGTTCTAAGTACATCTTCTGCTGTTCGGAAGAACCTTCATATGGTGAAGACAAAGCTTCCCACATTTCTCGAGCTATATCTTTACCCTGCAAGCGTGAGACCACGTGATCTCGAACTCCATCGAGTATGAACCTCTTCGCCTTTCCTTGCTTGGCCTTCTACTTCTTCTTTTGATCATTGTCCACAGGAACAACCACAACACTCTTGACGTAAGCTTCGAGATCATACTCCTCCAGAACAACTAAGATTTTGGTCTTCCATATAACATAGTTGGAAGCTCCTTTTAACCTGTCCTGATCTCTTAGCCCATGTGATGCCATCTCACCCAAACTGTCAAACTTACTCCTCTAGTCATCACGCAACACTACTTTGCTTCCTGGCAAGTGAAAAATTTAGACTTTTGGCGAGAAAAGTCCTTTGAGGAGAAAATTCCTCTTCTATGTGGCTTTGCTCTTTTCTGACGGATTTCTGCCCCGACAGAAACTGTGTCCTTCAAGCACTGCGCTGAGGCTCTACATCACTCCCTCTGCCTCTGCAAACTCATGAATCGGAAATCATACCTCTGTGTCGACTCTCTCAAAGAAAGATTTCCTCGGAATCTCTGCTTTCCCGGCAAGGACTTGCAACCCCTTCAAGAGGATTCGAATTGCTGCCAAATGCAACTATTGGACTCTCTGCTCAGCGTTGACTCTGCTCTTCCTGTTTCAAAACCAATGCTCCAATACCATGTGAAAATTCCTACACTCAAAGAACCGCTACTGCAACAAAACTAAATTTACTTCTCCTACTTGATTTTAATATACACCATCAAGTTATTTTCTGAAAAATATTGAAGTAAATTATTTTTGCAGCCTACACCAATTTAATTTGATTACATGAAACAAGAAACTGAGCAAAGAACAAGATACATAGGACACTGTTATTTTTGGACAAAATAGTCCCCGATGAAAGCCAATGCAGAAAAACCAGTGCAACAGCTCTGAGGGTTTTATATTATTAAGCAGTAGTTCTGAATAGAATGTTGGATGCCCTCCTGAAAATCCAGTTACACAGAAAAATATAATGGCAGAAAACTGAGTGAGATTACCTCACTTCACCTGGCAGTTTTTGTCTGATCCGGCAACAGAACTGGCTAACCACCACTATCTCAGCGCTGGCCCTACGTCAGCCTTACAGGGTCTGCGTCAGCCATGCTCTGTCTCTTCTGTGTCTTAGAGCTTCTGCATCAACCTCTCCCGACTGTTCCGACAACTTCCTAGCAATTCTAGATTTCTGCGTGAGGGTAGCTTCTCCTTTGCGCGGGCTCTCTCTAGTTCTGCATCAAACCTTCGTGGGCCCAGACTGGCCCAATGTCAGTCCCTCTAGGTGTTGCGCTACCTCCACTAGTGGCTCTCTGCCTTTCTGCCCATTATTCCTGAACTATTCCTGGCCCTTTGCTGCAAAATGATCACTTAGTTCGAATTTCTCAGCTTCCTAGCCCCAGAAATTTTGAACTCTAGATCAATTTATTCTCTCAGCGTGTGTCTAAATGAACCCCAAGCCTCCTTCTTATACTTTTCTCGTTGAGACTTCAACGGCCGAGATTAAGTCTTTAATCAACGGCTAAGATTAAAAACTTGAGTTGATCCACTTTCTAGAACATTCTCACCCATATTTTGACTAGTACCCATTAATACTTTAATTTTCATAAGTTTAGACTTAGAAACCCCATTAAAAATATTAATTATTTTAATAAAATACAATTCGGGTGGAATTTTACCAAACGGTTTCTAGGTTCTTTAGAACTCATGTGCCTTAGCCCCTCCACCAATTTTCATGGCTAGAGCACATCCGATGCTACCAAAAACTAACATAAATGATGGCCCACGATGGAGGGCTCTCCTCATCTCATTCATCTTTTTGGTATATCGATTTCTCTTTGGTTGCTCGAGCTGCTTCGCTGAGTCACTCGTTGTTTATCACAAGTTCTTCAAGCGAAGAACTCACCCTTTCTTCAGGGGACTTCGAGTGCCACCCTAGGAAGGTTTTTTCTTCATTTCTTCAGGAGGAGGCTCTCATTGTGATTTCTAGTAGTTGCATTCATCTCCAGGTGGTGTGTATTACTAGAGGACGCAGTGAAGAGGAGACCAAGTTTGTTTGTGGTATCTTGCAGTGGAGTTTGGGTCAGATATTTTCTGGAGAAGAGGCAAAGGAGGATTGTTGTCATTTTGGAGAGTTTGGGAGCTGGAGGAGCATACTACTTTGCAGAGTGACTTTCGCACTTCCTAGGTCAGCGCAAAGGTAGCACTTGATGCTCACGTGGTGGGTAGAGTATCAGTCTTTGAAGCTAAGCTTTATCGTGGAGGTTAAGGTAAATACTCTGGGAGTTGTTTGCTTCATTTTCCTGAGCTTGGAGGAGGATTTCATGGGTGTTCCTTCCAGGCTGTATTTCTTGAGCAATTTGGAGGGCATAGGCCATATTGGAGGCCGAATTTCGAAGGTTGGATTCAGGCCAAACCTTTTCTAAGTTTTTGTGGGTTTTGGCTAAGGATCTTGGGGCTGAAGTTTCATCATATTTTCTAAGCACTGGAGACGAGATTTCTTGCAATACCTTTCCAGCCAATAGTGTAGTTACTGGGAGACAGTGTATACCATTAGAGGAGCAATCATTTTACAACTTTGAGATTATTGTTTATCACTTGGGTTTTGTCAAGCTTGCCCTTGAGGCAAGCCCAGGTGCATTCTCCATACTATTGTACTTGATCCATTTCATTGATAAAATGGCTTAGCTGGTTCTCATTTCTGGAGTGTATTGAGTATTCGTTGATTGTTTGATTTTTCTATGTAAAATCGTATTTGCTTTTGCATATCACTGTTTGTTTAAGTTTGGAACGTTACAATGGTATTAGAGCTTAGCTTCTGGCTCAACTGAGGGAAAACTTTTTTATGAGTGTTGGGGACTGGCAAAATATTACTTACAGGAGGCAGAGGTATCAGAGCAGGGAAAGGGAGTTGGAGATTACTCTAGACACGGAGGATCATGGGAAGGCTGTGGTAGCAGAAGATATGGATGAGCCCAAGAGTAGGGAGAAGATGGCCTTCGATAGTCTCTTGAAGGCTTCAAGTGATTTGGCAAAAGGGAAGAAGGAGATGTTGGATGAGATCAAGATGCAAAACCGGGAGCAGAGCACTCACCGGGAGTTTGTAGTTGGAGAGACTTCAGGGGCCTCTCAATAGTTCAATCACCTTTCACCTACTGCGCAGTGGCCATCCTCGAGTGAGCCAACTTGAGCTACTTTACCCTCTTTTATACCTTTGGCGCAGGGTGAGACTAGTGGAGGAGAGGATCCATCATTGATGGGGGAGCATTTCCGGCAGTGGCAGTCCATGGGAGCAAACTTTAGAGGCTCTGACTTTCAGAGACTTTTGCAAGATCAAATACAATGGTAAGGGGAAGGGCTATGGCACACATAACTATGAGTTGCATCATTCTATTGGGAAAATGTATTTCCCAACATATGATGGCACTACCAAATGCACAACACGTGCTAGGTAAAGAAGTTGGACACATATTTCCAACTGAACTAGATGACAGAGGTAGAGGCCATCAAGATGGCCACATTGCACCTAGATCGGTAGGCACACAATTGGTGGTTTCATGGTTTGTCTACTTTGGGGCGTGCCAGCATGGCCTCCTATGAGGACTTCACGTGGAGAGTAGTGGAGTGCTTTGATCGAAGGGATCCAGAGGCTCACTTCAGGGAGTTGACCCAACTCAGACAGACATGACATCCGGAGCATTATATCTCGGAGTTTTTGAGGGTCTCACTCATGGTACCTAATTTGTCAGATGCGAGGAGAGTATACACATTTGTAGAGGGGTTGACAGAGCCATTGCGGGCACTGGTGGAGTAACACAAACCATCTACTCTTTTGGAGGCAGTATCTTGAATTCGGGATTTGTAGGGGGTTATTCCCAAGGCCCAAGCTTCATTTCCCTCATGCACTCGCTACCCTCAAAAGGGAAGTGACACTAGAGCGCCCACAGCGCAGAGAGCATCTCAAGGGCGAGGTCAGTTGGATGACGAGACCAAGAGAGACCTCAGGAGGAGGAAGTTGTGTTTTACATGTTGAGAGCCTTGGGCACTAAGTCATCAGTGCATAGCGAGCAAGGCCCATTACATCAAGGTCTTCTCAAATAGTGATCAGGAGGATGATGGGGAGTTGGAGTTTGGTGGCGGAGACAACGAAGATCTAGTAGGGAGGGGACCACCACCACAAGGAGGAGCATCTTTCGTACCAGTTGGGGGAGTCCTAGATTCTTTGTGTGGGATTCCCAAATTTTTTACCATGAGGATCAAAGGTACAGTGCAAGGGCAGTGTGTCTCAGTTTTGGTAGACAGTGGGGCCACCCACAATTTTGTTGATGCTTAGATGGTCCAGAGGAGGGGTATCACCACTACAGAGTTTGATGGGCATTCAGTCCTAATACCAGGAGACAAGACTATGCAGTGCACTTGATATGTTCTTGCTCTAACAATGACTATGGGGAACTATTCGATGACAGACCACTTTTTCATGGTGGATGTACCAGACACCAATGTGGCGCTGGGTGTCCAATGGTTGTATTCCCTTAGCTGGGTTACCATCGATTGGAAGAAGCTTGTGATGGAGTTTGTTGGACCAGATGGCAAGCTAGTGGTTCTTCGGGGCATGCATTTGTACCCCCCTCAAATAGTTTCAGCCCGCAGGATGGAGGCCGATTTGAGGCATGGAGACATAGCATGTGTAGTAGAGCTGAGGATTTCAGAGGCTGGGGGGAAGACCATGCCACCACATCCAGACATATAGGCAGTACTAGATAGATATCCAGTAGTCTTTGGAGATATACCACCGGGACAACCACCTGCAGGGGATTCGAGCACACTATAGAGTTGGGGCCTAGTGTGCAGGCAATCATCACTACAACCTATAGGCATCCCAAGGCCTATAACGACGAAATTGAGAGGGTCATCAGGAAGTTATTGGCGTTGGGTCACATCAGACCGATTTCCAGTCTGTTCCAATCTGTTTGCTTCTTCAGTTGTGCTAGTGAAGAAGAAGGATGAGACTCTTCGCATGTGTATTCACTATAGGGCCCTCAACAAGAAGACCCTGAAGAACAGGTATCCCATTTCGCACATTGACGAGTTGATGGATGAGCTTAGAGGAGCCAAGTACTTCTCTAAGATAGATTTGCGGTGAGGGTATCATCAGATTCAAGTGAGAGAGCAAGACATCCCGAAGACAGCTTTCAGATGTCATTATGGGCATTTCGAGTTCCTGGCCATGCCTTTTGGGTTGACAAATGCACCGACTACTTTTTCAGTCGCGCATGAACCATGTGTTCCAAGGCGAGTTGAGGAGGATTGTACTAGTATTCTTTGATGACATCTTGATCTACAACAGGACATGGGAGGAGCACCTGTAGCACTTAGAGACAGTCTTGCGTATATTGGTGGAGAAACAATTCTATGCCAAGATATCCAAGTGCGAGTTTGGGCTAACAAAGATGCTTTACTTGGGACACATCATAGGTGCAGATGGGGTCAATGAGCAAGAGGAGAAGATTCAGGCCATTCGGGATTGGCTAGAGCCCTGAGATGTGACATCATAGAGAGGATTTTTGGGCATCTGTACCTGTTATTGGAAGTTCGTGAAGGGCTTCTCACAGTTGGCATCACCCCTTACTGATCTGACTAAGAAGGGGGATTTTGCGTGGATAGAGGGACCTCAGGCAACATTTGATCGCCTTAAGGAGGTGATGAGTTGTTGCCCGATATTGGAGTGTGATGCATCAGGTGTGGGGATCGGGGCAGTCTTGTCCCAAGGAGGGCACCCCATTGCTTTCGCGAGTCGGAAGCTTCTACCTCATGAGATGTCGTATTCCATTTACGACAAGGAGATGTTGGCCATAATGCATGCTTTGGCCATGTTTAGACAATAATTGGTGGGGAACTGATTTTGGGTGAAGACGAATCACAGTAGTCTTTGCCATTTCATGGGGCAGCAAGGCATCAATGACAGAGAGCAGAGGTGGGTCAGCAAGGTGCAGGACTACGATTTTGATATTGAGTATGTGGGGGGAAGCACTACGTAGTGGCAAATGCACTGTCCAGGACACCAGTCGGGCTTTCATTCATGAGCATTTGTTATGATTGGAAGGCTTAGTTATTGGTAAAATACTCCAAGGACCGTCGGGTGTGCAAGATCTTAGATGGTAGTTATGAAGATGAGCGCTATAGGGTGATGGATGAGGTTATTTATTCTAAGGGGCGCATATTTTTGGTTTCTGGATCCCAGTTGAGAGAGCGTGTCCTTTGAGCAGCTCATGATTCTCCTTTGTCTGGGCACCAGGGGTTTAGGAAGACTTATATGGCACTAAGAGAGCACTTCACTTGGAAGGGCCTCAAGGGAGACGTGTTGAGGCATGTGCAAGAGTGCAAAGCTTGCTAGAGGAACAAAGGGGAGTTGACCCATCCAGGAGGATTGTTGTAGCCTCTTCCCATCCCTAAGGGGAAATGGGAGAGCATCTCGATGGATTTCATCACTGGACTTCCCTCAGTGCAAGGGAGGGATTATATTTTTTTGGTCGTCGATCGGCTAACCATGTTCACACTTCTTTGCCATACCTACACAATATTCAGCCTCACAGGTGGTAGAGTTGTTCTTCAAGGAGGTCTTTCGTCTGCACGGACTCTCTAAGACTATAATCAGTGACCAGGATAGTTGATTCATGGGAGGATTTTGGCAAGAGCTCTTCAGGCTAGTCGGCATTGAGCTCACCCCGAGCACCAACTATCATCCACAGACCAATGGCCTAATAGAGAGGGTGAACCAGTGGTTAGAGGGTTATCTCAAGAACTATGTGACAGGGCAGCAGAGAGATTGGATTCGATGGTTGCATCTAGGAGAGTATTATTACAACACCACCCATCACATGTCCATTGGTATGACTCCTTTCCGTGCCTTATATGGTTATGATGCTTTGTCTTTTGCTAACATTGTTTTTGGAGACAACAAGGCCCCAAAGGCCAAGGATTGGATCCTAGAGAGCCAAGATATCCTCAAGGATCTTAAGGATAACTTACAGACAACCCAAAACCAGTAGAAGATGTATTATGACCGGCATAGAGTAGTGAGGCAATTCGAGGAGGGGGACTTGATCTACCTTCAATTGCAATCTTACTGTCGGTCCATGGCAGTGTGGAAAAAGTCGAATAAATCCCAAAAATCTGATTTTTTCAGCAAAACGATTAAATCGGGAATAAATCGAATTAATCTCGATTTTATCAGGAGTCGACCGAAAAATTCGTCCATCTTTCGTAGGCTGCGGATAAGAGGCCAAAAAGGGAGAAAAACACATTTGCGTGTTGTTTTTGCTCCCATTCGTCTTTGTGGAGAGAGTAGTTGTTTGCCATTTCCCAAGAGGAGATTTGCTAGTTTTGTGGTGGGGATTTGGACATTTGTCCACTGCTCAACGTGAGAGATTCAAAGTGCCGAATTTTTGTTGCCAGGTATGTATTTTAATTTCTCCCTTAGTCTTTGTTACACAAATGACTTCTTAAATCTTTCTATAATTCTATTAGTTTGTTTTTATCTTATTTTTGCCTAGAATTTTGAATCAAAACATTGTTTATAATCTAGATTGAAGCAAAAATTCAACTTTCAAGAATCAAATGACAAAATTTCAAACTCTTGTTTACTGAATCTGAGTGTGTTCAAGTGAGTGAGAAGAGGTGAACTATTTTCATAATGTTGAGTGGAGGAGCGGCGACGGAGCTAGGTGAAACAGGGGTTTACAATTCACGGATTTTCAGACCTAGGGTTTGAAACTGGAAAGGAATAGGGTCAGAGTGGCAGAACTTTTCAAGAGGGGACAGATCCTGACCCGACAGATGATAAACGAGGGGTCCATAGGGACCCCTACTTACAAACAAATAATCATGCACAAACAAACAACACAGGAAGGTGTGCAAATAACAGGGTATGAAAGGTCAAAGAAAGAGGAAGGGACCAGCAAGGGAAGGAGAGGATACGAGGGCAAGGAGGAACACAACACTCAAAAGTTGAAAGGAAAGGAGAGCGACAGAAGAACAGACAGTAGAAGCAAGGAGAAGGCAGCGCAGGCACATCCTATACATGAGAACAAACAAGAGAAGGAGCAAGAAGACAGTGAGAAAGGTGCTCCAGAAAAAGAGAGCGAGGAGAAGGGGAAGAAACCAGAAGACCTCAATGACAAAACGACTCAAGGCCCATGCAAGCCTAAAATAGCAGAAGCCCTAAGGGTGGTACTAACAGACCCAGAAATTCAAGCCTACAGAGAACACATGACTAAACATGCAGTGATTTGCAAGTTCATGGGACTCTGGCCAACAGAAAGGGCGCTGTGTCAATGGATAAAGCAACAACGGAAACCCAAAGGTGATGTTAGACTGCACCTAGGAGCCAAAGGTTTTTTCACAGTTGTTTTTTCAAATCTAAAGGATAAGGATAGAATATTTGATGGTGGACCTTACTTCTTCACTTCAGCGGGCCTCTATATGAGGCCTTGGAAACCCAACTTTGTGCCAGAGAAAGAAACCTTCACGCAGGTGCCAGTCTGGATTCGCCTCTTCGCACTACCAATAGACTATTGGGGACATGCAGCTCTAAAATAGATAGGTGACAATTTAGGGACTTTTATCAAAGCTTCAGAAGCCACTCTGCAGAGAAGATACACTTCCTGTGCTCGGATCTGTGTGGAGTTGGATGTTTCGGGGGCATTGCATGAAGGACTGTGGTTGGAATATAGGGATGAGGACTATTTCCAAGCTGTTGATTATGAGCAAATTCCATTTCGCTGCAGGAAGTGTCATGAGCATGGACATTTAATCAGAGAATGTCCATTAAACAGAACAGCGGAAGAACTCAAGGGAGATCAGGTAGGAAAGAACAGGGATACCTTCATTCAACCAAGAGCAAGACAGAGAGCAAACAGGAAACGCCCAATCAGAACAAGCGCAACACAAGGTAATACTAGTAATGCTTTTGAAGTATTGGAGACTAAGACCGAATCAGAGGACCATAATAAGGAACACAATACCTCTGAAGCAAACAAAACAACAACAGAGTTTGCAACCAAAGTAATGGAGGAAAATATTCAAAACATTACAGAACAGACTCAGGAAGTAACAAAAGGGGCAGATGAAGATTCAGAAATGCTCATAAGTGACATCGGATGTGAGGAAATGGAGCTCAATGAGATATTAGAGCAGGAAGGAGTTAACCTACTAGACATGGTCAAAAACTGGAAAAAGAAGGGGATGGAAAACATATCGGAAGAGGAAGTTAGGAAAATTAATGAGATATTCATAGCTAAACAGAAAGCAGAGATGGAGATGCAAAACAAGGATCTAGGCATAGCAAAAGGAATGGGACTCCGAACAAAAAGCCTACTTCAAACATCCACCAGCTCCAAACAAAGGAAGAAGAGAGGACGCAGATCCAATCATGAGGCACTGCAGGAAATGGGACAAATGCTTTTAAACTCTGGTAAGATGAAAGCTCTAGAAGCTTTTTCTCTTAAATACTAATTTTTTGTGTTAAAATGAAAGTCATTTCTTGGAATGCTAGAGGGCTCAATAGCCAAATAAAACAGAGACTTTTAAAGAGGAAGGTCCAAAAGGAAAAACTTAACATTATATTTGTGCAAGAAACCAAATGCGCAAGTAATACTATTTATAATGCAAGCAAAAAGCTAGGCAGACAAATGGAATACCTGGAAACCGCTAGTCATGGTTGGGAGGGAGGGTTAGTTACCTTGTGGAATCCACATGTAATCAAAATCCTCTCCTCTGAAGCTACCGGGTCCTTTATAGCCATAGAAGTTCAAGTGATAGGAAATTCAGAAACCTATTTGTGCACCAATGTTTACGGGCCTCAGAAGTTAGAAGAGAAATACATTTTTCTTAGAACTTTATTGAATTTGAAGCTCAGATATCCTAGTGCGAAGGCAATCATAGGAGGGGATTTCAATATGATAACTACACTATTAGAGAAGAAAGGAGGAATCAGGAAACTCAACAAAGATTCTGAAGCATTCTTAGATTTCATCAACACAGCTAAATTAGTGGATGTCCACCCCAAGAGTGGGGCTTTCACTTGGAATAACAGAAGGGGAGGTGAAAGACAAATCGCCTCTTGTCTTGACAGATTTCTAATATCTGAAAGTATGCTATTGGAGGGAGTAATAGTAGAATCAGACATTCTACCTAGTGGAGGGTCAGACCACTAGCCCATTTCTCTAATTGCTGCTATCCAGGGCACTCCTAGAAATAAGCCATTTCGATTTGAGAAATTTTGGCTTAATCATCCGGACTTTACTCAACTTGTTGAGAAGTGGTGGCATGAACCAATGGATATCAGAGGTACCAAAATGTACAAACTACAAGGTAAATTGAGATACATCAAAAATAAAATCAAAACATGGAATATAACAGTCTTTGGGAACATATTCAAAGAAAAAGCCAAGATAGAGGAGCAGCTAGAGCAGATTCACAAAGGCTGGATCACTGGAGATAGCAACCTAGAAACTGCGAACAAAGAAAAAAATTTGATGCAACAATGGCAGCTTCGTTGCCAACAGGAAGAGACCCTTTGGAAGCAAAAGTCCCGGATCCAGTGGCTCAAGGAAGGGGAACAAAACACCAAATTCTTTCACAAATCAGCACTGGACTACAGAGGTGCCAATAAAATCCTCAATCTCAAAAGCGAACAGGGGGACATTCTCCAGAATCATCAAGGAATTTCAACCCTGCTCACTTCGCATTTCAACAATATAGCTCAGGAGCCAGAGGTAGACAGAACAGAAGCAATTGCTGAACTCATCAAATCCATTCCCAAAACAATCACTAATGAGCAAAACCTTGCATTAACTAGAGAAATCTCTTTGGAAGAGGTGGAAGAAGCGGTGAAGAATATGCCAAATGACAAAGCGCATGGGCCTGACAGCTTTACCATCAACTTTTACAAGGCTTGCTGGGAAATTGTTAAAACTGAGGTCTGGGAAGTGGTGGAGGACTCTCGACGTTCTTCCTCAATTCTCAAATCTCTAAATTCAACTTTCCTAGCCCTGATTCCAAAAGAAGAAGAGGCTAACACCCTAGCAAAATTTCGACTCATTGCTTTGTGCAATGTCATTTATAAGATCATCTCTAAAGTCATTGCAAACAGATTGAAACCTATTCTCCCGGGTATCATCTCAGAAGAACAATCGGGATATGTGGAGGGAAGACAGATCCTGGATAATATTTTACTAGCAAAGGAAATGATTCATACACTTCACTCCAGGAAAGTCACAGGCATGATGATGCAACTTGACTTATCAAAGGCTTATGATAAAGTCAACTGGAATTACCTAGAAGCAATCTTAAAAGCTTTCGGTTTCACCAATCAATGGATGAAGTGGATTTTAGCTCTAATCAAATCTACTAAATTTTCTATACTGGTAAATGGTGCCCCTGCCAACCAATTCTCCCCTTCACGAGGACAGACAAGGAGACCCATTATCTCCTTTCCTTTTTGTTATCCTGATGGAAGGTTTAAGCAGACTCATTCGTAGTGCTAAAGAGGAAGGAAGGATCAAAGGATTGCAGCCCTTGCCCTCCATTCCAACAACCACTCACCAGCAATTTGTGGATGATACAATGTTACATGGGTATCCTACAGTCAAAGAAACCTTGGGCTATAAAAGGATCCTCAATCTTTTCAGCGAAGCCTCAGGTATGGAAATCAATCTATCTAAATCTACTATATTCTTTTTCAATACACATTTAGCTTTGCAGAAGAATCTCTCTATCATTCTAGGCTTCCGAAGAGGCAACCTGCCCTCGAGGTACCTAGGAGCACCTCTAACGGATAAACCTTGGCAAAAAAATCATTGGGAGAAGATCCTAGCCAATATGGAGAAAAGATGTCATCACTGGACCCATAGGGCCCTCAATTTTGCAGGGAGGCTAGTTCTAACCAAGGTTGTTCTGCAAGCTATTCCACAATATATGATCTCCATAATCCCGGCTCCCAAAGGAGTCCTGCAGCAAATGAGAGTGATTCAGAGAACTTTCTTATGGACAGGAAATGCAGAGGAAAAAATGGGCACTAGTCGTATGGAATAAATTGTGCAAACCCAAACATTTGGGAGGGTTAAGCCTGCTTGACCCCTTCACCATCAATAGGGCCTGTGGGGCCAAACTTTGGTGGAAATGGCTGAAGGAACCCTATCTTCCTTGGGCTAGACATTGGAAGGAGAAATATGCTCCAACGCACAGCACCCAGAACTTAATCAGAATGCAAGAGAATCCAGAGGGTTCACCAGTCTGGAACCTACCAAGGAGAAATCGAGGAATTATACAGGAGAATAGCTTCTGGGAAATTCGCAATCGGAAAACGGCCTTTTTCTAGGAGGATGCCTGGAAACAACTCCCTAAGTTAGAGAGGCCAGAGTTTGTAGATCTGCAAAGAAATTATCAAGAGCTTGGGAGAACAACGGTTAATCACTATTGGACTCCTAACAACAGGGACCCGGAATGGAGAAATTGGGCAATCAATGAAACAGAGGGCATAACTGAAGCAAACAACAACGTCAAGGACCTGCAAACTCTATTAAACAAAAGAAGAATTAGGCAGGCAGATGACAACGACCAACTAAGATGGGGAAAGCAAGGAGGGGGAAATTTTACGCTCAAGGAAGCTAGAAATTGTACCAAAAATTCAGAGCAAATTGAAAAGGTACAATGGAGCAGCAAGGTCTGGGATTCTCAGTTCTGGCCAAAAACTAAAATCTTCCTCTGGCTCCTAATGCACAGGAAAACTCTAACTTGGGAGAATCTCCGCAAGAAAGGGTTTTGTGGCCCTTCTAGGTGTCCCATGTCCAACAAGGAAGAAGAAACTATGAACCATCTCTTCAACACATGCGAATCGGCAAACATAATGTGGAATTGGGCGGAAAATACTTTGCAGCAAACGGACAGAACCAGAGTGTCCATCCATGGGACCATCGAGAATTGGCGAGGCAATTTCTCCAGTAATCAAAGGGTCAACATCATTTGGAAAATAATGCCAGGGTTTATTACATGGACAATCTGGAAAGAACGGAACATAAGAGTATTCTTAAACGAAACCAGGGACATAAATTACTCAATAGAAATTATCATACAAAATATAAGACAATTGGTTCTTGTCAAAAGCAAAGCAGATCAAGATAGTAAAGCTTCGAATCGGTATTTATAGATTTTCAAAGCCTTCAACCTTGATAATGGAACATGCGTGGCTACAGTGAATCGCCCACAGGAGATGAGTACCTCGTTAAGCATCTAGAAACGCCCACCTTTAGGCTTCCTCAAGCTAAATTTCGATGGTGCATCGAGAGGTAATCCAGGAATGGCTGGCATCGGTGGCATTATAAAGAATAGCGAAGGGGAAATTCTGCACATCTATAGCAGAGCCTTAGGGGAAGGAACGAACAATGAGATGGAGTTCGCAGCAATGGAACAAGGTCTCAAAATTCTTAGAAATTTACAGGCAGGCGCAGCAATAGTTGAGGGGGGTTCCCAGCTCGCAATAACAGCAGCCAGAAGGATGTATGCGGGAGCTAAAGCTAGCAAGGTTACACAACACTGGCGACTGGCTAAAGTAACAGAAAGTATAGCTGAGCATTTGGGGTGGCTGAAAGGCTTAATTTTTCAAGCTGTTCGCCGTAAAGCCAATGCAGCTGCGGACCATCTGGCGAATTATGGTATAGAGAACCCCACTGGGATATTGGACAGTTGTTGGCAGGACGTCATCTGCCTGGAATTAAGAAATAAATGCACCCTACTCTCGAGGCAGGATTTGGTGAATGAAAGGTAAGAACGAAGAGGCGACGATCTATGCAGGCTTAACGAAATGATGAGGATCATGCGTACTGTGGGAAGAATTAAAGGTTCGCAAAAGAACGAAGGACAGGCTGAACAGGAGCATTCAATGCTCGAGCAAGAGGGAGTCATTCCCATCAGATTTATGATCAAAAACAATGAGCGCCGCCGACGCCCATATGGAAGATGGGACACTTGGAACACTACAGAGGAGAGCAAAAGAGGTGACCGTAAGAGCAGGAAATCGGATCATTACGGGAAATATAAACCGTCAAGCAAGAATAATTATGATAAGACATGCGGGCAACAGGGGATAGGTTGGAATGTCCCCGGTTATTCTCCCAATTCCATCTAATTATTCTCAGCCCCTGGCAACAGCAAAGCCACTGTTTCTTCAAGTTGTAGGCTGAAAATCTTTTCCCTAATACTTAGAATGCTGAGCGGTCAGTCGTGTGAGGTTAAGATAATGGCGGGTGAGGGGAGACGAAACACATCGGCCAACCGAGATCTGAAACGAGCTCGGGAAGCCTATGAAACACGCACCTCGCAAAAAGAAAAACGGAAAATTGAGGAGCTGGAGGCCATTGTTACCGAGGAGGAGAAAAATTTGGAAGCTCAGGAGTTGGAGAAGGAAATGGATTGGGTTCAGGACCCTGGTACAGTAACAATGCGTGCAACTCAGTATGTGCGTACGCAAACAGAGATGTGGAGGATGAAAACAATGTTGGCTAAGGCCATTAGCATGCAGGGGGACTACACCAACCAAGTTCGTCAAGCTCAACAGGCAATTGCAATCACGACAGAGGAGCATATGGCGATTCTAGAGAGTCTGGAGTTCAAGATCAATAGTCTGGAACAACAATTTGACACTCTTTCAAAGAAACTCACTGTCCTAATTAGTCTCTCGCGTCATACTATAAATCAAGATGCCAGGAATGCTAGGGAAAACATGGAGGGGAACACAGGCGATAACCAGAGCACACTTCCAGCGCCACCTCAGGCGGGCAAAGCTAAGGCGTTGACTGGGCCGGACACCTCCAAGAATTATATTGTTCTTGACATGTATTGAGTCTCTGCTGTCTGCTAGGTCAGTTTATGTGGCTGTCAACCTTAGTTTTTTGTCTTTGGTCTGTCAAATTTTGCTCTGGACTCAACTATAGATGTCCAACGCTGTATGTAAATCGTGGTTTAGTTACTGGTGATTTTGTCAACCCCCAACTCTCTTTGCCGCCCTGCGTGGTGAGCCTCGAGGTATTGTGGATGGGTTTTTTTGACCATGACAAGGTACTTGCTTAGTAGGATGGTAGTCCTCTGTCTGCTCGAGCAGACTTTTTGTAAAATATGTATTTTGAACTAATATAATTTGTTGATTTACACAAAAAAAAAAAGAGAAGAGGCAATTAAAATCTAAAATCAACAATTGCATTTGCGTTTGCTTCTAATGTGATGGGAAATTTTTTATTTTTTTCATTTTTTTTATGCCCAAGTTCAAATTCAAGTTCAAAGTTTAAAACAAAATGCCAAGGCTTTTGGACGCTATGTGGGAATATGGTGAACCTAATACTATACCCGAATCTGGGGGGATCAATATAATGTATTTGACTTGCAAGTTGTGTGGCAAGCATATGTCAGGAGGTATCAATAGATTAAAATTCCAATTGGGGCAAATTCTGGGGCAAAATGTAGACCTTTGCCCAAATCCATCTCCAGAAATCATTTGACAGGTCATTCAATCATTGATGGATAAAGAAGACGGCAAAGACACCAAGGTAGCACTAAAAATCCAACTTGTATGGGCCTCAAGAGTGGGGGGAAGTGAGAGTGCTTCTTCAACATCACCTTCCACACCCATATGTCCCAAGCCCTTAGCTTTCTCATATTTTTTTGTTCCAAGAACCACACCTGGTGCACAACCTGGCATGAAGCTGGCAGGTTGGTCAGTAAGTGTCTTCTATGGAGTCATGTTCCTTTCAACATTGCTAAGACAAACCCATTCTACCAACCTATGTTTGATGTTGTTTCTATCGTTGGCCCGAGGTACAAAGCCCCCACCTTTGCAGAATTGAGAGAGCCTCTTCTTTAAGATGAAAAGATTGATTGCACTTCTAGATTGGAGGAGTTTAGGGCATCATGGGAACACATTGGATGCACAGTCATGTCAAATGGTTGGACTGACTAGAAAGGTAGGAACCTTCTTAACTTCTTGGTTAGTTGTCCCAAGGGGGCAATGTTTATGAAATCTGTTAATGCATTTGCACACATTGAAGATGCACGTTTATTATGTGAGTTGTTGGACATCTTTATTCAGGAAGTAGGCCCAAGTAATGTTGTCCAAGTCATAATGGACAATGCTGCAAATTATGTTGCAGCTGGCAAGTTGCTTATGGAGAGGTATCCTAACTTGTTTTGGACACCTTGTGTTGCTCATTGCATTGACTTGATGTTGGAGGATATAGGTAAGATTCCTATTGTGAGGGATATTGTTGAATCATCCAGGAGCATAACAAAATTTATATATAATTATGCATCTGTGCTTAGCTTGATGAAAAGATTCACCAACAACAAAGAGTTTGTGCGTCCTGTCATTACACGATTTGCCACTACTTTCATATCTCTTCAGTCTCTGTTGAATTCTATGTGGGATGTGAAGAGCATGTTTCTTTCATCGGATTGGAGTGCTTTATCTATTAGCCGCAAACCAAAGTGAGAGGGCACATGCAGACTAATTTCATATGATCAGAGATTTTGGGCAAGAGTAGAGGAGGCGTGTGCTATTTCAGAACCTTTGGTAAGGGTTCTTCGGTTGGTTGATGGAGATAAGCCCGCAATGGGCCTACTTGTATGAGGCCATGGATAGGGCCAAAGAAGCCATTCTTGCTTATTATGAAGATAAGGGAGACGAGGGGTTAGAGAAACAACAGTTCATAAGGAGAGTGATTGAAAAGCAATGGAACAATACCCCCATCGCCCCATTCATGTTGCAGGTATTTACCTCAACCCCGCATTTGCTTACGCTTGTGGTTTCAAATTTGATGCTGAGTTGATGGATGGGTTCTTCACTTGCATTGAGAGGATGGTGGCATCTGAGCAAAAACGTGAAGATATTTCTAAAGAAATGGAGGTATATAGGATGGGAGGTGGCACATTTGATTTTACCATGGCTATTAAAAATAGGACAACCAAAATGCCAAGTAAGCTTCAGTTTGTTTCAAACTTTCAAGTTTAGAATTTCAATGTTTTTTTAATGTTTCTCATTTTTTTTAAACTTGTAGATGCGTGGTGGACATCCTATGGTGGTAGAGTACCTCATCTCGAAAAGCTTGTCATTCGAGTGCTCAGCCAAACATGTAGTTCCTTTGAGTGTGAGCGCAACTAGAGTGTATTTGACAAAATACATAGCAAAAAGTACAATAAGTAAAAAAAAAATTCAAATTAAATTTTTTGAATTCATTTGATTATTTTTAATATATAATATTTCTAAGTACTAATTTACAATCTGTTGACCATTACGTGTCAACGACCCATAGTAGTACACCCGCTTTTTCGCAAAAGGGATAGCACCTGACCAATGTGTCCGTGTCATCCAGCTATCATTATCAGTCTGATTATCATGTTATAATGTAAACCCATTCTACATATATGTGATGTAAATAATCTCAGCAGATCTGTGTCATGTATGTAATTGCCTAGGTAAACCTATTTTTCTGATAACGATCTACATTCCGAGAGGTTTTTTGTCTCACCGATCCATTCTCGAATGGTCAGCAAAGTTTTCCTTCAGCCTTACCCCAAAGTCGGAATGAATTTTGTCACCAAGATCTTAGGCAAGTCCAAGTGTTATAGATCGAGTCTGTGTAAAAGTGATTTGGGAATAATTCTAACTATTTGGTTAGGTTATTTTATTACAAGTTGTTTAGTCTGCTGGATTATATTTGTGTCGCAGAAATGGGTAGTCTGTGAGGGTTTTTTTCAAATGGGTTTTCCCCCTTGAGATTTAAAAAATGTAAAAAATCATGATGTAAAGTGCCTTGAGGGTTAGAAAAATAATTTATCCCCTCATAGGTCCTAGGTCCAAGGTAAATTTAAATTTTCCAAAGGTAAAATTCGTGGATCCTATAAAAAATTAAATCTTAATAGGTCCAGGGACTAAGGTTAATTGATTATTTTGCTACATTTTATGCCTTGGGTCCCTGGGGTTAAGTCAAAGTCAAAATTTTGAGGAAATTAATGCAAAATTTTAATTTTTAAATTTGTTAAAATGCATTTAATTGAAAAATTCGAAATTTCCTCAATATTTATAATGCACTGCGTAATCCCCCATACTTAAATTCAAAAAGAGTCAAGGGATCTCTACTTGAATGGTTCATGAGGCACAATACTTGCTAAGGTTTTGCAAATGGGGTAGCAAGCTAAGTGGGCTTGATTGTGGAAAAACTCCACAGTTAAGCGCGCTTGAGCCAGAGGAGTTCTGGGATGGGTGACCTCCTGGGAATTCCTGGTTACCGAGTGCAAGCCCCGGAAGTGATGATTGATGCTATGTGATTCGTTCTCCACATTTCACTAGTTTCAATCCCACTTCTTCACCCCTGTGAGCATCACCCGATGCAATGAGTGCTAAGTGAACTATTCAAAAAATCATGAGAAATAGTCAGTTACAACTACCTCTCATGGAAATGGTCATACGTGAATGACTTACTTAACGCAGTTGAATCCCAAAAAATGATATCTAATATAATGCACTGCGTAAACCGCCATACTTAAATTCAAAAAGAGTCAAGGGATCTCTACTTGAATGGTTCATGAGGCACAATACTTGCTAAGGTTTTGCAAATGGGGTAGCAAGCTAAGTGGGCTTGATTGTGGGAAAAAACTCCACAGTTAAGCGCGCTTGAGCCAGAGGAGTTATGGGATGGGTGACCTCCTGGGAAGTCCTGGTTACCGGGTGCAAGCCCCGGAAGTGATAATTGATGCTATGTGATTCGTTCTTCACTTTTCACTAGTTTCAATCCCACTTCTTCACCCCTGTGAGCATCACCCGATGCAATGAGTGCTAAGTGAACTATTCAAAAATCATGAGAAATTAGTCAGTTACGACTACCTCTCATGGAAATGGTCATACGTTTGAATGACTTACTTAACGCAGTTGAATCCCGAAAATGATATCTAATATAATGCACTGCGTAATCCCCCATACTTAAGATTAAAGGAAATTTTGATCCTCATTAATAGTCGAGATGACTTTAACAAGGATCACTCGAACTAACCGTTGAAAGGTTTATCTTTAAATAAGAGTTCATTTGTCAGTTGAGATCATTCGATCTTTGAATCGTGTGCCGAGTGAAAGCTCTCTTGTAATCCTTTTATAAGCAATAAAAAAAGACTTTGGGGTTAATTTATGCTGGTGTTACTCTTTGTTGAAATACTGTAAGATGTGTTATTTTCATGCATAGATTTCCTTTTAGCCATTGATGATAGCTTTATGAAGAGTGATTTAAGCACAGGTAGCACAGGTATCTTGCTTGATCACTAGGGTTTAAATGGTGATTTAAATTCTGAATATAATGGCAGGTATCTCTATTAAATCTGAATTTTATTATTGTTTTTTCGCTCTACATTAATGGTTGAATTGAGTTGTTCAAGGAATTCTTGATTTTTTAAATCATCGGGCGTTCGGGGAAGTTTTCAGTTGGACCAGCCAACTCCCAATTAGTATTTTCTGAAGAGCCCATCTTGACTGAATCCCAGGCTTATCATAAGAAGTTTCAGTGTTGACGCATGAAGGGTTTTGGGAGAAGCACCTCCATTTAAAATTTAAAATTTCAAAAAAAATTATGTGCTAAATTGATAAATCTAGCGTTTAAGAGCCTCAGATTATCAGATATGGGAGCGGAGTTGGACTCACACTCGCCAGATTTGGTAGATCTGCTACTCCTGTGCATAGATCTGTAATTTTTTTCCTGACTTAGGGTTTCTGGGGTTTCATTTTTTTTGGTATATCGGGATTCTGGGTGTTTGTGTTTTCAAAAACAGTTTGCAGATCTGAGGGTGAAATTTGATTTTGGAGCCAGATCTAGGCCCTGGAGGGTAAGATCTGGCCTCAAGACCAGCTTTTGCAAGGATACTATCCAGACATGTTGTAGTCTAAGGGTTTAAATTTTTCTGGAGATGATTCTGCAAGGGTTTCATTAATAAATCTGAGATAAAATTTAATCTGGAAATTTTTGGGTTTCATTGGGCTGCGATTTACCATTTTGTTTGTTGCCTGGGGTCTTTTCAAGCAAAATTATTTTCGAATTTATTTTTTAAAGGGTTTTGTTGCCTTGGGTTTTATCCCTCACCCTTTTTGTCGTCCATTTTCGCTTCCTTTCCCTCTGCTCTACCTGCAAAACAAAATCCAAAACCCTCGTTGGCAGTGACACCCCAATATCTCTGTGTTTTCCCTTCTCTATCCGCGGCTAGCTCCTTTCTTATCGCTGCCCATCAAATCACAACCCCTCATACCTAGCTGCAGTCACCCTCTAACCCATGGCTTCACTTATCTGCAGCTCATACCTCATCCACTGATCCCTTTACTCTCTTGTCGCATACCCTCTCCCTAACCTACATGTTCTTTCCCACGACTTTGTCTGCTGCTTCCGTCTCCACGCCGTTATGCCCTACGCTGTTGTTATTTCATCCTCCATCCAGCTTTTCCTCCACGCTGCCTTCGTCGAGCTCCCTTCCTTGTTGTCCAGATCCGTGTCCTGCATTCCCCTTCCATGGCTCCCTTCTACTTAATCCTTCAACAGATAACCCTTACGTATTACCTCCAGCTCCTCACTCTTCTCCATTGTAGCCATTAACTCCTCGTCCATCGCTGCAACCTTCGCTCGCAGCCTCCCTCTTTCCGCAGTCATCTCCTTCACGCATTCATCCTACCTTTTCTTTCTTTGCCCGTCATTTCTCCCTTGCCCTCCATCGAACCTTCTCTCCTGCGTCCACTTCCAATCCATTTGTCGTCCACCTGCACAGTTGCCTTCGCTGCCATGCTTTCAACCTACAAAACACAACAAAAAAACATTTGATATTTTTCTTTATTCGACGTTGTATGAGTTAGGGTTGGTGTATGCATTTTTTTTGTAGTTTCATTAATTTAACTTAAGTTAGATATCTCTTTTATTTAGTTTAATTTAGAATTTCATTTAAGCTTTGTTTAGTTTTGGTTTAGTTTAGATTTTTGATTTTCTTTCCTTTTTTTTATTTTAATTTGATTTCATTTTTTTTTATGATTTTAAAAATATAAAGCATTAAAAAAAATAGAAAAAGAAAAAAAAGCTAAAAGGGACTTCACATTGCTTGTGACTTTAAGAAATCTTAAAGTTTCATATTTAAGGGTTTTATAAAAAAAAATTGTGGCCTCTGGCCCATTAAAAAATTTAAAAAATCATTAAATCTTTTTCGATTTATTTCGGTCACATTTAGTCTTGCTTAACATATCGAGAAATTCCCCTAAGGAATAATTAAGTTGTCAATCTAAAAATTTCTTCTTGGTGTCTCTTGTGCTAAGGTAGGAGCTAAAGGTAAATTTTTGTGGTATTTGTCATTTCTCTATAGTTAAATATGCTTAAATTTTTATTTCTGAAGATTAACTATTTGAAAGTGCTAAATTTCCTAGATTTGGGATTTTAAACACAATTATTTAAATTCTAGGATCTGAACTGGTTAGCTTTTAAATTTCGTGGTTGATTGAGGTATTTGTATCTCTTGAAATTTAATTGCTAAGACATTGTGCATCTAGTGAAATTGATCGTCATTGCTTGAATCATTTAATACTCGTTACATGTTAGCTATGTTGCCAGGAAACGTGGGTTCGGGGACGAGTACGGGGACGGGGACGGGGACGTCATTTTCTGAAACAGGGTGCGTGGGTTCGTCGGGGGTATATTATAATTTAT
>APFE031197308.1:16164-34674 GCA_000404065.3 Pinus taeda
TTCTCCTTTGTTGAATATTAATAAATAGATGACTATCATTATGGTTCCATTCTCGTTGTACTTGTAATGGTTGATGTTGAATTATATCCTTCCTGACTGATGTATAATTGCATATATTAGATTTCACGCTTGGGTTTGTGTTTGTTCTCTTTGTGTGCAGGTGTCCATTCACGTGGATAGTGGAGGATCGTGACCAGCCAAGGAAAAGGAACGCGAGCACCATCTCTTCTACGAACTAAAGCGTTGGATCTTAAGTAGGTCTTCATCACCTACTCTTTATTTGCAATTAGGAACTTGCGTGATAGCATTGTTCGATTGTTGCTAGACCCATTCTGGGCTAGTAGGGACCGCCTCTATCCATAGAGGGGATTTACCTCTCCAACAAGGACCCTTAATAAAAATTCAAACATACATCTCTAGGAACATTTTTTTTTCCTTAAAAGTTTATCGCGACAAAGCAATGAAACACTTCTTTTATGAGCATAACAAACCGCAAAGAAACGATGCGAAATTCATCGCATCGCATTCACCATAAGCGCTCTTAAATGAAAAACTTAAGAAATCTCCGACGGCCGATGTGAGACGTCGCATATCGCAACATCGCGTAAAGTAGCACACAATGACTAATTTCTGCGATCTGCGATGTGCGATCTGCGATATTGCGATGCCACGATACTATAACACAAATCTGCGATCTGCGATAAGCACGAATTTTCCTCGGCGCAGTATTCAAGGAAAGCTGCCCATTATCAAAACTAAGCGCACGCCTTAAAAAAGGGAAATTAATGATTGTACGAATGACTGCTTTTTGTTTTTCGAAGAGTCAGTTCGCTGTGAATGTCATAATTATGCACACATAAGATTTGAAGCTTTCATGTCAATCTTTATTACTATTACTCTTTTCCTTTCTGCAAGCTATAAAACAGGAAATAACATGAAGCAATATGCAGGAAACATCTAAGGAAAATGGGAAAGCGCCAATGCTCAGAGAACATAGAAGAGATCTCTTTAGAAACGGGTGCCGTATACGATAGAACTACAGATTCCAGAGTATCACTCAACAGATGCTAATGACCGATAGGTCATCTAAAGCTTAGAATCAAAGGCACACAAAAGCAGCATGATTACAAAAAGACCTGAAACTTACACGCGGAAAATCCCGGAATGAAGAACAGAGGCAGTTTTCAATCCAGAGAATTGTTCAGAAAGTAAAGTCTTTTGACTCATCAAGTCATTCGCAAAGACAGAAACCAAAATAGAAAAAGCAAGATCAATTTGGGGGAAATTTGAGTTACTACCAATTATACACGCAGTGAATATACCCAGTCAGAGGAAGATTCTCTAAAATATCTTATAGTTTATCAGAAAGTGGTGCCAGCTCTTGTTACTTATATTTTTATAGTGCACACAAAAGGGGAGGGCAACCAGCCAACTCTCCCGAGTCAAATGTTGCATGCTTACAGTGCTCAGGAGCAAATACAGAAATAATCCAGAGTCAGATTTAATTTTTAGAAATAAGTTTGCTTTATCAGAAGGAAGTTCATTTGAAAACCGGATCCTAAATTTATGTAATTAAGTTAATTAACTAGCAGTGTTTAAACCCTTCTCAAGCATTTAGAGAAGGGTCCACAGATTTGTCAAAAACGCGTCCTCAGAACATGCACTTTTGCGCCCTCGGAGGTGGTTTTGATGAATGGATGGATCAAGGTTTATTAATGTTTGTGTTTGATATCTGCTACTGATGTTGCACTTCTGTACTCTTAGTAGATGTTAGAACAAGGAGAGATAAATCATTGTTTCTTGAAGCTTATGAGTGGAACCAGTCATAAATGGTACTTTGATATCTTGACTGTTTTTGCTTATATTCTTGAAGTGATTTATAGTTTTCAGTTATTTATATGTCATATATATGAATGTGTGGGTTACCATTTGGCACTTCTGTACGGTGGAGCCATATTGTTTATGTCTGACATATGAATAGCTTATTATGCGATATATTGTTCACAACTGTTTTGCCTAACTTCTTATGCAAAGTGGTTTATCTTAAATGGTTTCTATTCTTATGATAGCTGAATGATCTTTATTACCAGTTATTGTTCGAAATCTCTTTAGATCGCATAATAGAAGATATACACCCCGGGTTAGTGTAGATTAGATGTGTTGTTTCTCACTAAATTACAATAGCATAAAGTTAGTTTAAAGAATTTGAATTAGATTAGATTTAAAGTACTCTTAGATCAACATTATTCAATTCTACACACAAACACACACCCAAGATCGGGAAATTGGTCCCGTTATCCCCAGTCGGACCCGCTATACCAAACGGATAAGGAGCTGCCAACCAAGGTCGGGACCGGGTGGGTATCCCCCTTGTTTTCGACCCGATTTCAGGGGCTTCAACAGAACTTATGAATAAATTCATTGAATGTCGCAATAACCACACGCGAAAAAATTTAAGGCACTTTCTTCAATCCAAATGGCATTATAGTGTATTGAAAACAACCCCACTCAGTCGCAAAGGTTGTCTTGCTCCTATCCTCTAGCGCGATTTTCATTTGGTGGTACCCAGTGTTAGCTTGTAGGGGCCTGACCCAAGTTCAGAGGTGATTTAGCCAAACAAATCTCAGTACTACTGGCCCTTTCGGCAACAATCTGTGGAGCGCAGACTGAGATCTCACCTAAAGTAGTATTGGAGGGTGCTAGAACCAAGTTTCCTCACCCTAGGGATGTATGATAAGCTCTATTGGTTTGCGCACATCACTACTCACATCTATTAGTCCCTCGCAACCTGTGATACTGCCTTCGTGTAGCCCTACTCAGGGTGTGAACCATATTATTACCCAAGTTCCTTACTATTAACCTATTAATATATGATTACTTACTTATCTATGTAAGTTTAGTGATATTTTCATGTGTATTCAACATTCATATAAGTGCACGCGATAAGAAAAACAACATAAATGCATAGAACGTAATACAAAAGCAGATACACAAAAATTGGAATCAACTTCTCTTTATTATTCTTCGTTTAAGGTTACAGACCCAACACCGCCCTAAGCACTCAGCTGCAGGGGTCTTCACACTTAGCTGCGGACTCTACTAGGCCTCTACGCACTCAGCTGCAGAGCTTCTTCCTACTACTACTACCCAATACACTTAGATTCTTACTCTATGCTCGAACCATTCGTACTCCTCTCTTGTCTCTTCTTCGCTAGCTAGCTATCTTTACAACTTAAAGCCTCACTCTATTTATACAATCCCATGGTATGAGGACTATGGGTAGGCCAACATGACATTACATTACATTACAAAACTTAGGGCAGAAAACCCTATGACTCAACCTATACTTTGTGCTTTGCGCCCTCAATTCGCGGAGTCTTATAATACATTTGACCAAAACTTGGGCTTTGAGCCCCAAAACATATTGTGGGGGGGATCTGATGCCCAACAAGCCCCCAACACAAACATCATGACTCACCCTCGAGTCACTCTGTCGACGCGCCGATCTTGGTGCGGAGTCCCTCCAACTAGTCCCGAACTGCTCGGAGTTCCGCAACACACTGCTCTGCGGTTTGTTGGACCTGTTGCGCACGCTCTTACGATGCTTCTTTATGAGGATCAAATCCCTGCCTTAGCATGTACATCCCCTGCATCTATGCGAGCTTGCCCTCTATAGTTGCCATAATGGTGAAGGCCTCGTATATCCATGGCTGAACGCATGCTTTGAGAAGTGCCTCTTTCTATCTTATGACATCCACCTACTCTTTCAGTGCCCTTGCTTGCTGCATCTTTGTGAGTTGTTGAGTGAGGTCGATTGTCTGCGCATTTCCTCGGACACTGTTGTACTCCTCCTAAAGTTCGCGTGCCTCTGTTTCCAGGAGTTGTATGTTGGGGTCCTCCTGCAAGGATGTGAGGATGCCAAAGGCTTGGTCCGACATACAGGTACAGTCTTGCACTGCCCGTCCAATTTCTTCCACCCTTGTTTGGATAGCGCTAACGTGCTTCTCTCTAAATTTCGGGGGAGTGGAAGGTTGTGCCTTCAGCCACAGCTCGACAATCTGGAGATTCAGCTCCAGTTGCACTTGCATTGTGTCCTCACGTGCTTTTCAGACTCCACTTACCAAACAGTGGATCCGCACTTCTGTTGGCAGGTCCACGGTGATGGAAAATTCTGGGACAGGCTGACACGCTTCATCCACTGTCTGTACTAGTTGCTGGTTTTGTGACACCAGTTTGTCACGCCGGAGGTTGAGCTATTTGATGTTGAGCTTTTGCTCACTCATCACCTAAATTGCACAGCCCTCCCTGGTGCAGATCTTTGCTATTATTCCATCTTGAAGTTGGTACAGTGTGTCTCGCGGAAGGGCAGCCAAATTAAGGCCAAGTCCCTCGATCATGGCAACGCAACTTTGTCACTCTCATCCTCTGCTGCTAGCGCCCCTTCTAGTAGCACTATGGTATTGGCCATACTTGCACGTATCATCTACTCTGCTGTTGATGTGCTTGCTATGACATAGGTGGCTACGGTTCCTTCCTATGGGGGCCACACCTGTAGTTCCTGCAGCTGCACCCTTAGGACCCCCAACACAGTCTGCTATTCTGACATGACTTCTTGGTGACATCTTGAACCATCTTGCCGATGTCGTAGAGGTTACCTTCGATTAACGTGATCAGGTCGATGGCTAATTTGGAGGCCTTGACCTTCTTCCATGGACCTGATCTCTCTGTGACACGTGACCTTTTGAGTTGGGTTGAATTTGTGCCTAGGTCTACGCCCTCTTCTACAAGGTCTATGTCCTCTGCCTCTTGTCCTATAGAAAATACCTAACCCTCCTCTACCTGCATTGTTGTGGCCCCTATTGTCTGTGTTGCCGTTGCTGCTTTGACGACCTTTGCCTGCTCCAGGGCTGATTGTACTACCTCGCAGACTACCCTTACCTCTGTTGCTGCTTTTTCATTGCACCTCTTCTCTGCTAGCTACGTGACACATAGTTCATCCTTTCTTTTCTATGATTTTTTCCTATCCAACTCTGCCAAATCCGAGGCGTGCCACTTGGGAGGCCATGATTCTAACACTGTAAAAATTGCATCATTAGTGGCGATTAAGGGGAGCTTGGTCGACTGCTACGCCAGATCCTTTCACACTTTGATGTAAATATTTTTGCATGTCCACCTTGAAGTCTACAAAGCTCCGCAAACTGTTGTGCATTGTGGGGGACAGGTGCTGCCTCCTATTAATCCACATCTGGATGCTCGCCTCCATGAGCACCCAGAAGATCTTTGTCTCACAAATCTTCTTCTGGTTCTTGGTAGCCCAGAGTGATGTGTACTTCATGGCCTCTGGTAAGTCATGCTTAATGCTTGGAAATTGACTATCCTCCAGCAGTTCTCCCACTACCAGCAAAATGGATAAGGGCATCCACGCATAGTGGAAGGTCTTACTATACTCCTGGGCTTCCTTGCAGTTGATCAAGAATTCCTCATAGAGGAACTTGACCCAGTTGAATTGGACCCCCTCTATGCATTGTTTGGCCAATGCAACTACTTGCGCTGGTACTTCATAGCCGCAACATTTTTTCATTACTTTCCCGACCAGGAGTTGGGTGGCTACGTGCACCCCTTTATCCTTGATACTGTTGATAGCGTAACCCCTCTTTTTCTTCTCGAGTTTATATTTTTCCTTCACGGATTCCACGATAGCCAAATCACTGCTCTTTCCCGCTATCACCGTGGGGTCCTTTCCCTTACAGGGAAGTCGAGAAATTCTATGGATGGGAGCTGCCGTGATGGGAATAGGCTCCTCCAGCAATAAGTACCCATCATGCACCAGGCAAAGCAGTTTCCTGATGACAAAAATGGTGATGGGCACACAGTGAAAGTGTGGTATCCATAGCAGATGAAGCAATTTAGCCTTCTCCACACCGCGCAGCCATTTTCACGGCTCTAATGTTATTACTGGTCCCTCTGTGCTTTTCTTCATGAGGCTCTCCATCTCTAAGTGTGGGAACTTTTTGCTATCCATGAGGTCCCAATCTTCGAACTTCATTGTGGGCATGTGGCCCAGGTGCGAGCCCTCAAACACAATTCCATCAGGCAGGAGCGGGGTCTGGAGTGCGCTCTTTGTGGCATCTAGATCCTTCATATCTTAGTTTTCCCTTTTTGCAGAGGGACATACTCAGGCAATTTCGCTGCAGAGAACATCGGCTAGATATCCTCTTCCATGTCCTCTACTTCCTTTACCTCAGAAATGAGAGCCTGTAGGTCCTCCTCCTCATCATCTATCTCAATGGTGACAACCTTGCCCTTTTCTTCCATTGTGGGCTTATCAAACCGTAGATTCCTTGAGAACATGCAGACTGGTCCCACTGCCTGCTCATCTTTTTTCGGTCTCAGCATCCTAGGTGATTTCGGATTTATGGTGCGGCCCCAGTATCTTCGGGAACATCGTGTACTGTGGGGTTCTATGCGGCCTCGTCGGTGGTTCCTTCTGCAAAGCCCAAACCTCTCCTGGTAGCCGTCATCTTGTTTGAACTGTAACCTCTCCTGGCGCTCCACACTCTATGCTCCTCAAGGCTTTGCATGCATATTGTACCTCAAGTGCATAGAGGTTCTTGTCTTGCACACCAATCTGTTTCATCTTTCCCACCGTCATGAAATTTTCTAGAAAAAGAGCTGATTTTAGATCAGTGATATCTCCCTCATCCGAACTTCGATTTAGCCGATTGTTTTTTTAATTTGGGTCTTTTTCTGCAAGGAATCTAGATCTACTCTCTCTCTCTCTTTTTTTTTTTTTTTTTTTTTTTTTTTTTTGTTTCTGAAAATTTTGCACAAAAATTTTCAGATCCACTGTAAAAACTCGCGGACCAATTTTTTTACTTCAAATTCTCTTCTTTGTATAATGTTCACTGCTTTGATCACCTTTGCTCTCATACCATGTAGAAATTTTGACTGTAGATCAACATATTATGCAATATACTAAAACACAATACAAGGTCTACTTCTACGACACTTTGCGGAAGCTTAATTGAATTGAGCAAGATCAAGAGAACACATTGTTATCAGGAAATCTAGTGTCTACGCAGAGCTGCTAGTCCCACTAAGACATGTAGCTATCTTAGAAACAAACAGATTAAATTTACTTTCGTTTTCCTTTACGAGAAGTAGATAGGAGAGGAGCAAAGAATACCAACCTCAATCTTTCGCTTGGTTCCCTGCTTGTTCCTTCTCCCCTCTGACAGATGTTTTCCGCTCTTTCCTTGACCACTCCACTTCAAAGAGTACCTGTAAAGTCAACGCAGCATAATACCTTCAAAGTGCAGAGATCTACAATCATAAACAATATAGGACCAGATATATATTGACCACACAAATGTACATATTATCAGACATACAAGAATGTGGAGGAAAACTTGAATAGCTTTATTGATATAAAGATTAGAAGAGAGGATTACCACCCATTGATCTGACCCAGCGTCATCATCCCAGCATGAAAGCCCTTCTTCACCTCATGAAAATCTTAGATCACCCAACACTATGATGTTCCACCAGGAAACCAACAACACTTCCTTACAAAATACAAGATTCCAGCCTCTGGATCTCTAGATGAAGGACCATATAAGATGAATGCAGGGGGGTGAGTCAGCTCTGGATTTGATTAGTTTATCTTCGATAGTTCTGATTCCTTGGAGATTGATGATCTTACCATCCCTGGGCGAATTAGAGAGGCAAGTGTCAAGGAGAAGTTTCTAGAAGATTCCATGATCATCCACCTGCAACTGTCTCGCCATTGTCTCCATCTCACCCATCACCCTACAAGAAGGGCTTTCAATATCATCAACTTTTGCATGTGGCAGGTGATATGCATCGACCTCTTCACTAGCAGTCTGTATGGTCCAGTTTGACCATCTGAGCAGTTTTCTGTGGAGAACTTCTAGGAGATGATGTAATCAGCTGACCTTGTTCCTTTAGGGTATGAAACAACACTTTTAGGGACTCAGAAGCCCTTGGTTTATGAACATATATGATTGGGGTTGTAGTGCCCAAATATGGCTATAATAGTTTCCCCCTAAAGCATGAGGTTGAAAATCTTTTGACATCGAGTGAAATGCTTTATCATGAGGATCCGAGGTTTTTCGAACTGGAAGGCGACCTGTAATAAGATACAATACAATACATTATCTTAATAATATTTTCATGATCTAGCTGAGGTAGGCATTCCCATGCTCAGCTTTATAAATTCATTTTCATGTACATAGGGCAGACAACCATCTATGTAGCAGACAGATGATTCTGATAGAGCCATCATCCTTTGATTCGGATAATCATCTATGCAGCAATGATGTACATTTGATGTCTTTATTTTCCTGAATATATCACAGCCTAGATGGATGAAACTAGATCCAGGGTATTCAAACTCATTCAATCTTCGCTCGAAGTACAAGTCGATACATGCGAAAAGATGTTCTAGAGTCAAACATGGAAAGACATCGCTGATTACCAGCCAATGATGTAAGATATTAACAGGTGCGAGAGGAATCATCGATAATGATGATGACCCTCAAGGTACTATAGTACAATTCACGTGGTGTGAGAATGGGACTTGGCGTCGAACACCATGCAAAATCTTTCGGTCGAAGACCATTGATGTAAACCTGTCGCCGGAAGTGAGAAACTTGCCATTGAGGCATGCAAGCTTCAAAGTACTGAAAGGATTGTTCCTAGGTCGACTTCTTGGATAATGAGCTTTCGTCGACAAAAGTGACCCGTCGTAGGAGGGCCTTAATGAATCCCACATATACGACACAGAGCAGAGCAAATGATTTTGTGGAGGTGAAAATGATTTGATGATAAAGGGTTCAGGGTGGCATCCATGAAAGCATGAAGCATGAAGGTATTGCAGTGGGTGAGACACAAGTTGGGTTGGTGAATTCTCTGATCGACTTCTCTTGAACATATCAACAACACTGAAATGGATTGGTAGCATTAATGCCAAACATGGATGGTACTCCGAACCAATGGTAGTATGATCGGTGAACGAAATAACCCAACCCGACTCAATCATGGTGATGGAGTGAAAGTGTCATGTTCAAGAGCGACTTGCTATCAATAAAGTTTCTTCAAGTTTTCTTCCCAATTTTCCCCAGTCATTGCTGACTAGTACCTCTTTATTTTTATCAAGCTTGAGGAGGATAACATATGTTTGTTCTATAATTTTCCCTTCGGGCAAACCCGTCACTATGTTTTAACGAGCCTAGCAACAGTGAAACTCGTTCTTGTCTCTACGGACAAGTTTGTCGCTATTGGTTTTAACGAGTTTAATGACAAAGACAACTCGGTACTTTTTCAATTTTAGAGAGTCTAAAAAGGGACAGAAAGGAAACTCCAGTAATCCTTTTTCATCATATAATCCCTTAAGTCTAAAAAAGTATAAAATAATACGAAAGGGATGGATTTTTGATAGCTTTAACGAGCCGAACAAAACAAGCGCTTGATTCTTTTGTGTAATAATCCCTTAGGTCCAAAAATATTAAAATCTAGAGGAGGGATAGCACTTCTGATAGATTTAACGAGATGGAGAGGCCAATTGCTTGGCAATATTTTCATATTTTACGAGTCATATGAAAAGAGATTAAAGGAGACTCGTTTTTGAGGAACGAGTGATATTTTCAGGTAGTTGCTGATTCCAAGTAAGGTTTGCAATTTTCCAATCATAGTAGTGTCACAAGGATGGCTAACAAAATCACTCATCGCAGTTGTTCCTCAAAAGGGGTAAACAATCAAATGGAGGCTTATGATCGGCTAAAACAGAGTGGAGGTGATGGTAAGAACACGACCAGGGCTCAAAAGCTGATGATAATGTGTTTGCAATGGTTATTTACTGGATATTGGTTCATTTTTTAATGAGCTTAAACACTAGGGGAACATTTTCTCATTGCTTAGGTTTAATTTTTAACGATATTGAACTTTGCATAAAAACGGCTCATGCCAGTTGCATCATAAGGATGTCTCATTGATAGATTCCATTTTTATGGAGCTTGCACCATTCAAAGCTTTGCTCCGTATCCTTTCTTTATGTAAGCTAGGAACGACCAATCCTACGAGTTTAAAGAGTTGAGAATCTACAAACTAAGAAAATAAATTATCGCTCCTCACTTGCATGCAAAAAGGTTTGCATGCCCCCAGGTATAGTGAAATAGAGTTTCTAGGCTACCATATAGAAGTTCTCGCATTTGCAAGATAGTTTCCATCTGCGTAGCAGATAGAAACACTACCCGGCTTAGTCCATTTGGACAAAGGTGATTCTAGCTCCAACCACCTAACCTTGACAAGGGAATCTTATTCCAGTCTAATCCCATTTTCCTAAATGGACAGGTGTCAAACTAGTCATATATCCTTCGCAGAAACCTACCCTATACCCTTAGTTTCCCTACCAAAGCAAACTAGGGTGCATGCCCCCTGGGTTTCAGTCATGGCCACCAAATTACTCGCACTCTTCAGGTGGATGGACTGGAGATTGATGAGACATTCCTTGCGTGAAAAGAATAGTTAGGGATGGCATTTGACTATTAGCTATGTGTGAGCCAGGGAATGAAAGCTGGTCTACGAGCTGGACCACTCGGAATTCATGCGGAAAACACATTACTCGAAAGAGTGAGGAGACAATGGCTCCCATGCTATAAATATAGTCATGCCCAAGGAGTAGATTATAATCTAAAGGTCCTTGGACTACCATTTCATTTAGACACACGGTTTTCCCTCTCAAAGTTATAGGCAAACTTGGAAGGATCCCTAACGGTCGACTGGCTCCTTTGTCGAAGCCTGTTAGATTTCGCATCTCAGGCAGAAGCAATGGCGAACCCAGCACTTTCTAAGTAGTTGAGGAAAGGATACTGACATAAGCCCCTTCATCTATGATGGTATCGACTATGACCATTTTGTAAGCTTGTACAATGATTCGAAATGGTACATTAGACAGTAGACGAGGTCTGCCTAGTAGATTCCAATCGAAGGAAATGACTAGGATTCTCGGAGGTGGGACTAAATAAATGGCTAGATGTGACCCTGATGAACTTCCTTCCTACGGTAAAGGAACGGGTAAATTGCCCCCATGTTCATCAGAGTCTGTGCTTACGAAAAGAATTTGAACTGTGTCATTCTCATTCTCTTCGGTGATTGTATCATCTGAAGATGGACCTTCCGAAGACAAGACCGGGTCGATTGCCACCTCGACCTTTTGAATTTTGTCTGGTATGGATTCAGAGGGTTTATCTTCAATGATAGATGCTTCGATCAACCACAAAGTTGTGTCAGTTAGATTTTCAACTAGCGATGGACTCGGAAAGAGTTTCTTGTACCCAAGAGGAAGCCGTAGTAATGAAGCGGGATGGTTATCCAAGACTCTTTTAGCTTTGCCTAGGAAGGGACAACGGTGGACGGCATGATTTCCTTCACACAGTTTGCAAGGAAGTTTACATTTTCCATTCTGTCTAGAGACTTCGTTTTCACTAGTTGACGGTGTACTCTCAACATGGTCGTCAGAGGTTGATGACACCAGATTGTGCAAACAAGGAGACCAGTCCCTTAAGATCCGAGGGATTCAAGGACAATCTCGATGATAGTGGTCTCCTTTGCAAATGAAACATGGAGATTTAGGTTTGGATGGTGCAATGTACAGATTTTCTCTAGATGATGCATGGTTGCCCCTTTTTGCCTTTGGCTCCTTCCCTTTCTTCTTCTTCTCAGTTACTTGGTTTTTAGCTTTACCAGCCTTACCAACTGAAGAGGAAGGAGGGGATGGAGAAGCAAATGAAAAAGAAGGTTGGGGGGTAACTCTAGTATCATCGAGTTGCTGACTTGATTGCCCAAGAATCACAGTGGTTTGAATGACAGAGGTCGAGAAGAGCCATATTGGGAAGCCGATTGTCAGTCCTGGGAGGGACAGTGTGGCCATATGAGGTGCACCAGCATCTCCCCAAGAGGAGAAGGGACTAGGATTTCCCTCAAGGGGAAATCCTTGGTTGGTGGACTCCATTTTTCTCAACCTAAGACCAACGAGGGAACAGTGACATTATTCCTATTAGAATAAATTTTAGATGCTTTGACACAACTTGCTTTTTCAATTTTAAAGAGTCAAGAAAAAGCTAAAGATGACTCTAGTCGCCTTCTATTTTTAATGAGCCTGAAGTGACAAGTGCTCAGATGGACCTTTTCCTTTAGGGAGTCTGAAAAGGAATGAAAGAGACTACTCTGGAAATCTAGATAGAGGGATTACCAAACCAATCGCAAAACTACAAAATACTTTTTACAGTATGGCAGTCAATCTTCTCGAATGTTGTGTTTAGTGCATTGTGATTGATAGGGCGGTAGCCATGGCTTCCTAAGGATAAAGGATATATCCTATTGTGGTCTCCCAATATATACTCGACGGTACGTGGGAGCACAAGTCCGTACTGGCACTTGTCGTCTCAAAGAGGAGGAATCACCCAACCTACAACGAAAGCGATAGTTACCAGGCTTTACGACACCAGAATACGTCTCTAGCCTAGACTTCTAAATGTTGTGCGTTAGGTTCCAAAGTGTTTTTATGTTCATTGAATTTATTTTACAGTTGATCTTTCTTAAGAAGTTTTCCTTTCAGGTTCACCGTGTGATGTAGATATACAATTTCTAAAATGCAATCTAAGATGATAAACAATTGTTTAATCTTCTTTTTGCAATGAAAATCCTAGCTACTAAAGAAAGAGAAGTGGGATTCTTTCAACATAGAGCAGAGAGCACACACTAGATGCACTGTCCTAAATCAAAATAAACAAGCAGTCTAAATGAAATGCACATGCCTGTATTTGTTTTCGCTTTCTTAATGTGTGAATGAAAAAAAGAATGCTAAGTACAAATCTGAATCATTTCAAGCGACAATACTAACAATTTTCTCTTCAAAAAAAGAAAGGAAGATAATGACGACACTTTGCGATTTTGAATTGAAAACTGCTTTCGACACTTGAAAAACTATTAATTCAAATCAAATACAAGAGTAACAATGTAGTCGACCATCAAGAACAGTAGGATTCTTTTCTTTGACTGAAAATGACACTTGCAACACTTCCAAATCAAAAGACGACAGTTTGATTGCGCTACTTCTTTGTAAAGGAGAACCATAAATGGCGAACAATACATAAAAAAATTCACAGTTCTTTGTACTTATGGAGGTTGAATCATGCAAAGGAAGGGAGTTTCCACAGTGGTATATTGATCACAGATAGCAAAACTTCTGAATAAAGCTGAAGATAGTAAACAAAAAACCAAAATCTGGAAGCAGAAGGAGTCTTATCTGATCATCACACCTGTAACATAGGGAAAGGGCGATGCATCCCACCTATTGCACACGGGAGGTGTGATGCATATAGATTCCCAAGAGGAGAAGGTGTGATGGTCCAAGGATGAGACTTCAGCTTGGTTCTTGGTTACATTTTGTAGCCTAGTTCAGGGATTTAAGCCGAGATAATGATAGTCAGTAAATGCAAATCACAGGGGCTGATCTAATGAGGCTAATTGAGCCACCACCAGGGCAATTAGGATGTTTGAAAATCAATTGTTCAGTTTATAAACAAAACCCAGAGATAGACTGAAGCAGCATTGATCTACTTTTCACTTGCATAGAAAATGCAGTTCGAAGGCTAGTTGGCTTGACTTTAGGCTCTGTCTGTAAGTTTATAAAGAAAACAAAATAGACAAGAAAACAAGCTATTCGCTCCCAAGTGGAGTCACCATTTTGTTATCGGGAAATCTAGTGTCTATGCAGAGCTGCTAGTCCCACTAAGACGGGTAGCTATCTTAGAAACAAATAGATTAAAGTTACTTTCTTTTTCCTTTATGAGAAGTAGATAGGGGAGGAGCAAAGAATACCAACCTCAATCTTTCGCTTGGTTCCCTGCTTGTTCCTTCTCCCCTCTGACATATCTTTGTTTCTATTTCCTTGACCACTCCGCTTCAAAGAGTACCTGTAAAGTCAAAGCAGCATAATACCTTCAAAGTGCAGAGATCTACAATCATAAGAAATATAGGACCAGATATATATTGACCACACAAATGTACATATTATCAGACATACAAGGAATGTGGAGGAAAACTTGAATAACTTTATTGATATAAATATTAGAAGAGAGTATTACAACCCATTGATCTGATCCAGTGTCATTCTCCCAGCATGAAAGCCCTTCTTCACCTCATGAAAATCTTAGATCACCCAATACTATGATGTTCCACCAGGAAACCAACAACAATTCCTTACAAGATACAAGGTTCCAGCCTCTAGATCTTTGGGATGAGGGATCCATATATAGGTGATTGCAGGGGGGTGATTCAGCTTCTGGGATTTTGATTAGTGTCTTCTCTCTAATAGTTCTTGATTCCACTTGGAGATTGATGATATCTTACTCATCCCTGGGCGAATTTAGAGAGGCAAGTGTCACAGGAGGAGTTTCTGGAAGATTCCATGATCATCCACCTTGTAAACTGTCTCTGCCATTTGTCTACTCTCACCCATCACACCCTACATAAGGGCTTTTCAATATGCATCACACTTTTTGCATGTGGCAGGTGAGATGCATCACACCCTCTGCACTGAGTAGTCTGTATGGTCCAGTTTTGACCAGTTTTCTGTGGAGAACTTCTAGGAGATGATGTAATCAGCTGACCTTGTTCCTTTAGGGTATGAAACAACACTTTTAGGGACTCGGAATCCCTTGGTTTATGGACATATATGATTGGGGTTGTAGTGCCCAAATATGTATATAACACACATATAACTGAGAATGAGAAATCAATCACACATAACACAGAAGAAATAACCCAGGGAAAGCCTCAACCTAAAACCCCAATATTTCTATTATCATACAAGTGGAAATATTGTTCAAGTTACAAAAAGAATCATTTCTTAGGCTATCTTTCTCTCTCTGCAATCAAACAATGTTGCTCATAGACAGTCAAAGGCTTCTCCAAACCTTCTACTTTGCCCTCCAAGCCTCCTAGTTCCTTGCGCAATTTTCCTTGGGGTCTAGTGCAGCCACCTGTGTGAATTGGCCTCTTCACACACTCATTAACCTCTGATCTAACTACACAATCTCGAAGGAGATAAATCCTTCTGCATAGATGAGTTTCCTTTATAGGAAAAAGCCATCCAACCGATAGTATAGTGTCCCTCCTTTGATCTCAACTAGCTCTCTCTTTGAACTGACATGCATGAGTTATTTATGAGAGAATATTTAGTTATCTGAAGTGCAGTAGTTACATGCATGCAAGCATTAACTAACTGAACTTACATTAATTCAACAAACTATTTGAAATAATCTAACTGGACTTGACTCAGTTAACTGAGCCAACTAATTACAACTCAATATTACAACTCATCCTTATCTCTTTAACTGATGGATAAATTCCTCAATTAATGGAGAAATTGTTGCATGTCCCCACATAGACTTCATGTTTGATTTTCCTTAACTAATTAACTCAAGATGAATTAATTAATTATTTTACAAACAACTGCTAAGATCAAATTCAAATTTTACTTCACTATTTTAGTTCAGGGAATAACTAAAATAGGAAGGTATCCCGAACTGCTAAAAACAACAATGTTATTTTTAGCACTTTCATTTTTCATTCATTGTTGCTCAGTCCAGCACTAGTACCTGAACTATTATTTATAACAGTGCTATTTTTAGCACTTCTATTTTTAGCATTTCTTGTTTCCATTTTCAACATCCACTTGGTAAAATAGTCAGTTGTTGTCAATATCCACTTGTGTTGTCCAAAAGAAGTGGGGTGAATTTCACCAATAAAATCAAGTCCCCATTGTCGAAATGTTTACTCAACTTCTATAGGCTTCAGGGGCAGTGGGAGCAACTTCTTTCTTCCTTCAAACATCTGGAATTCCCAACAGCTAGCCACATTTTTATAAACGTCAACAAACAAACTAGGCCAATAAAATCCAAATCTTAAGATCTTGTTCGTTGTGGTTTTACAATATAAGTTCCCACCACAATCTCCTTTGTGAAACTCCTCCATTTTTGCTTGAGCCTCATCTTCTAACAGACAATTAAGCAACATTCCATCGAGATCCTTCCAGTATAAGAACTGATCAATAATGTAGAATTTTACTCCCTTGAACTTTAGAAAGTGAGCTTTAGTTTTAGGCCAATCTGGAGGTGCTTGTAAATGTTGCAACACATATAAAATATCAGCATACCAAGGTGAGGCAACAAACCTTTCAGGAACTTGCTCGATAGTACTTCAGAGATCCTCTTATGCTAGGTCAACTAAGAAATTGATTTAGAGTGACTGCAAATTGGATTTGACCATCATTCAAGCCAAGCCTTTCCCTTTAATCAATTTTATTGGCTTGATATCAATGTCATATTCAAGTATAGAAGCGATCCACTTGCCCCTTCTTCCATATAGATTACTCTGAGTCAAAATGTTTTTTACTACAGTGCTATGCAGATAAGCTACAACATAGAATGAAAAATATATAACTAGAAATCCTTTAAAGATTTAACAAGAACAAATACATGTTTCTCCATTATGTCATATTTGAGTGCATGATATCTGATCACTCTATTGAAAAATGAAATGGGTTGTTCTACTCCCCACTGATTTTTCTACAATAGGACGTTAACAATATTGTGCTCATAAGAAAAAGAAAAAAACTATGAATTCTCGTGTATAATCTAGGTTGGCCAATGTGGGAGCACGAAACAATGTTGCCTTAACTTCAATAAAATATTTCTTGTTGTCTTCACCCCATTTCACCTCATTGTCCTGCTTTAACATGTCTATAATTTTCCTCAAAATTTTGGCCCAATTCGGAATGAACCTTCTTAAAAAAATTGATTATGCCCAGAAAGGACTAACTCACCTTTTTACTCCTAAATGTCCATTTTTTTAATGGCTATAACTCGGTTGGGGTTTATTTTGATACCGTCTTTCGAAATAATATGTCCCAAAATCTTGCCTTCCTCCATCCCAAACAATGGTTTCTTGGGATTTAAGGATATGCCATATTTCCAACACTTCTCAAAGACTACTCTTAAGTGTTGTAAATGATCACCATTAGACTGTGAATGAACAGTAATCTCATTGAGGTATGTGGCAAGAAACTTATATTTTTCCTTTGCAAAATCCATATCCATAGCTCACTGAAATGTTGCCCCTGCATTCATTATACCAAACAACATCTTGGCATATTTAAAAGCCCCCCAAGGTGTGGTGAAGGAAATCTTGTCTTGGACTTCTGGGTGAACCAAAATCCGGTTATACCCGTAAAACCCATCCAGTAATGACATTATTTTTGCACCAACTACCTTCTGAAGTATATGGTACATTTTTGGCAATGGATAGTTGTCCTTCAGTAACACCCTGTTCAATTTTCTGAAATCTACACATAATTTGATCTCTCCTGTCTTCTTTCTGATTGGTACCAAGATAGATAACCAATCAGAAAATCTAAGAGGTAATATTATGCCAACATCAAACAGCGTCCTTACCTCTTTCTCGATCAAGGCAGTAACACTGGATTTGTCCTTTGCAGCTTTTGCTTTAATGGTTTTTTATATGCTTTGACTGGTATTGTGTGTTGAATAATGTCTTTATTATACACCTTCAAGTCTTCATACCCCCAGGAAAACACATCGTAAAATTCAATCAAGAATTCCAAGTATTTTTTCTTATTTTCTGGACTCAAGGTCTTGGAGAGTTTTATCATTTTTGGGTGTTCTATTGTACCTATATTTCATTCTTCAACTCCTTCTCCTACAGGGGCTAGTTTTGGCCTTTTGGCCACATCATTATGGTCAAATAGATCCTCCAAAGGTACAAACCCTCTTGGAAGGAAATTATCTTTGAGTTGCAATATTTTTAACTACCCTGCCTATCTTACTCTTCTTTTAGCTGATTAATAAAACTCTCTTTATCTACATATTCCTATCTGCCATCCCTTTCCAATTTCATTTTGGCAAATTCTTCCCTCTTGAGTGAAAATTTCTCCAACTGTTTTTCATTTTTGAAGACTTGCCACAACTTCATGTTATCCGGGATAGTAGGCCTATGTTTGACTTCTACCTTGTATTTCTCTTTAACATTGTTGGGAATTTCAAAATGAGAGTTCAAAATGGCCAATTCATCCACAACAACATTATCCTTTCTTGGGACAACTAAAAAAATGTACTCAACAAAATTCAGCAAATAATCTAAGATAACATTATGATAAGCATGCACTACGGGGTGTTTTGTTTGATATTCACCTTTGACTTGTCTAACAACCAACTCAGAATCACCATAAACAATTATTCTTCTAGCTCCTGATTTATTCAAATTTGTTGGGTTGTGTTATATTCTTTCCACGACTAACCTACGTAGTGAACCGGGGGGTTAGAGGGGGGCGGGTAGCCCCCCTGTACAGGCTGCCCCGAGAATTTTTTTTTTTGGACCCTATATTAGGTTGGGCGAACCTACCTATGG